>JAXDDX010000187.1:467500-575000 GCA_034670405.1 Hoplostethus atlanticus
GGGCCACCTCTGCCAGCCACCGCCAGCTGTGCCACTGGATGCCCGCTCTGCACTTTATCAGCATCATCATTATTTCAGCTTCACACACTCTGCCCAGAGTGGCCCGCCGTCATCACTCCATCCGCCATCTCCACGCTAACCTCTCTCGCTCCCTCTGAAATGCGCTAAATGTGACTACATTTCTAGCCTCGCGAGGAACAAAAGCCCTTGCAAGAATAGAAAGATGAGGATATTTTGCCGGACTTCACTTCCACAAGTTTATAACAAACTTCTAACAAAGTCAAACTTGCCTGAAATAGAGCACGTCACTACATACAAATACCATACACATCTATCTATCTATCTATCTATCTATCTATCTATCTATCTATCTATCTATCTATCTATCTATCTATCTATCTGTATGGTATGAACATTAAAGAGGTAGCCATAACCTAGCAAAACCGGAAACAGCGGTGGCAAAAACTCAAAGAACAACGCCTGCGGTGAAAGAGCGGCAAAGGAGGCTGAGGGAATCTGAGGATTTAGAAGCTGTTCTGATTGGTCAGAAAAGTACAGATGTCCTCTAACAAGTTCAGCAAGCCGAGCCTCCGAACCGTGTTGACCGTGAGAGCACGGAAACACACGGAAAAATGGAAACAAAAGCAACAAGAGGGGTAAAGGAAATGGAAAGGAAATGGAAACACTTTTCCACCAACCACGTGACATTTTTAGACCAATTGGACGAATCCAACTGGTTCGGCCAGCAAACCTGCACACACCGCGGAGGCTGAAGCCGATACCACGTTTTTTTTTTTTTTCTGCAAACGTGTCCTTTTGTTTGTAGCAAGTATACTGTGGCCTTTAAGGTTAGGTCTCTGGTTTAGGATCAAAGGAATACACCAAGTTTTTGGGAGATTGTCCCATTGGTCAATTTACCTGTTAAGTGATGAGAACACAGACACCAAAATCATCCATGTGTCCCCGGTAGAGTCTTTACACCGGTGCTCCATGCTAATACTTTAGCGTACAGTATGTTGAGTGATAGTAGGCGCCATGCTAACACTTTAGTGTACACTATGTTGAGTGATAGTAGGCTGCCTTACTACCACTTTAGCATACACTATGTCGAGTGATAGTAGGCTCCATGCTAACACTTTAGCGTACACTATGTTGAGTGATAGTAGGCGCCATGCTAACACTTTAGCGTACACTATGTTGAGTGATAGTAGGCTCCATACTACCACTTTAGCATACACTATGTCGAGTGATAGTAGGCTCCATACTACCACTTTAGCATACACTATGTTGAGTGATAGTAGGCGCCATGCTAACACTTTAGTGTACACTATGTTGAGTAATAGTAGGTGCCATGCTAACACTTTAGCATACACTATGTTGAGTGATAGTAGGCGCCATGCTAACACTTTAGCGTACACTATGTCGAGTGATAGTAGGCTCCATACTACCACTTTAGCATACACTATGTTGAGTGATAGTAGGCGCCATGCTAACACTTTAGCATTCATTATTGTGTGTGTGTGTGAATTGAGGGAAACCAAACTCACAGGGGGTACTAACTCAGACAGCAACAACAAACAGACAAGGAGGTGAGGTGAAGTTTATCATATATCCAGCAGTGCGTTCATTCTTTTCTTTCTCTCGTTCTTTCTTTACCTCTCTTTCTCTCTCTCCCTCTCTCTCTCTCTCTCTCTCTCTCTCTCTCGGAGGCCGGTGACAGCCAGGTCACTGTGAACGGATGAGTTGTCCGGGTCGAAGCTACAGGTTAGTCAGCCAGTCTACAGAAGTGCTCTCCCTGTCCACCGAGGTGTTCATAACTCATCCCTTTCGTGCTGCACGGACCATTTTTTCTATGAATCAGTCGCCAGCCGTCCATTCATTCGTTTGTGCATTCATCCATGTGTCACGCCCGGGATCTCAGATTCCACTATTGTTTTATGTTATGTAAAGTGTTTAGTCTATTTGCAAGGAATTTATTTGTTTTGAGCTCACTTGCATTAATGTATAGGCATGAAGCATGGTGAAATATACGTAGTTCTTCTGTAAGGTTGAAACTAAGACAGCAACAGATCCTGCTGCTCCAGCACTACAGGCATCTCCGGAATGCTACGTCCTGCAACTGTGTGGTGCCTTGGCCTGAGTCAAGAGGTACATCCTGCTAGAGGAGAGTGTCCGGCGGCCGGACCACAGGACAATATGGTCGTAAATCCAACATCGAAAGGAGGGCACTTGTGGATTTTCCTTTCACTGGTATCAACAGTTTCCAAACTGGTCATACGTAATCAATGGACTCGATGTTCAGTATGGTCAACGCTTTCCGACCCCAAGAAAAGATTGTGTTAGTTTACCTGTCCTGCTTTATATAAGAACGTTGAACTGTATGCTTGAGAGTGGGGTTGACATCTGGTCTGAGACAAGGTCTTAGTGGGACTACAGGATGTAGAGACTCTGGACAAAGTGACAAGTGTCATCCAGTGTAAACTTTTAGCTATCAAATGAAGTTTCTCATATGATTTTTACCCTTTATTCTGATACTTGAACTCCACGTTGCATTATCAATTGAAACATAATTGAATGCAAACATTTATTTTGGTAATAGTCTGGGGTTCTTCTCCATCTCCAACAATGCAAGTTCAAATGACATGAAATTTGATGCATGCACCCAGCTATCCTTGTTCTACTAATACTGCCTCCAGGACCAACAATGACCACCATACTGGATTTTACATCATTTTGGGTTTCTTGGAAAACAATCCCCCCCCCCTCCCCTTATGGGTTCCTTTCATTTGTTTACTGATTGAACCAAGGAGCAACTGCATCATTTTCACAGACAACCAGACAATACAGGTGGTCGTGCAAACTGTATTTGCATTGTCAAATAACAAACGTTTGCACATTTGAAT
The DNA here is from genome assembly GCA_034670405.1 of Hoplostethus atlanticus. Taxonomy (NCBI): domain Eukaryota; kingdom Metazoa; phylum Chordata; class Actinopteri; order Trachichthyiformes; family Trachichthyidae; genus Hoplostethus; species Hoplostethus atlanticus. The sequence continues at coordinate 470,404 of JAXDDX010000187.1, forward strand.
AACTTGTTAGCAGCTGGCCCACAGGGCATTGTTTGCGGGGGACGACATGTTCACTGTAGCCTTGTTTTTTTTTATATCCCTTCGGGTGTGTTTCGAATAAGAAGTGTGCGTCGGCAAAAAAATACAAGGTCCCATCACATAAAAGGCAAAATGGATGCTTTGCTAATCCCCATGCCTACGTACTCCATCTCCATATTATCAATTGTCCTTATTCTATATTTCACATTTCGATTATGTTTGCAGTGTTATTGACTGAAGACGTGCATTGGCAATTTCTAATGAATCTTTAACAGAAACTCTTAATGTGAAAGCACCAGGTTTGAAACGCAACTTTGCTTGGAAAATCAATTGTTATATCTGTGCATATGCCCTTCTGTCAGTATATATGTGTCTTTTAGTGAGTGAGTGTGTGTTAATGTGTGTATGTCCCTCACTTGACAGCATTTCCTCGTGTGTGTACGTCTCCACTCCACACCACAAACTTGCAGTTAAGTTGATTTCAGGTGTCCAAGCTCTAACGGATGAAATAGTTAAATTGATATTCCTGCAAATTTTGGATGTTCATGTCACAATTTGTGCATTAAGAGTACCAAAAGATGAATAAAAAAACATCACTGAAAGGTTTTTGGTTTTTGGCTGCGATTGTTTATTTGATTCATTTTTGTGAAGTAGTATTTCCACAATTATTATATGCATGCATGAGCTTGCTTTATATTTGATGCACACTTTATATTAATTCTTAGTGATGTCCAAGTACACTTGCACATGGTGTGAGGACCATGTAAGATCCTGGGAGTCCACATCTCCGAGGATCTTACATGGTCCTCACACACTATTGGAACTACACTCCCCACCCTGCAGGACTTATACACCAGGAGGTGCAGAACCAGAGCCTGCAGGATCATGAAGGATCCTCACCACCCCAACAACGGACTGTTTCAGCTGCTGCGGTCAGGCAAGCGCCTCCGTAGTCACGCTGCCAAAACAGAGACTGAGACGGAGTTTCTTTCCTCAGGCCATCAGGACTGTGAACTCTGACCTCACCAGGGCCCCCACCAAGACACACACACTGCCCCTCTTATGCACACACACACACTTAGGTAAAGACTACACATAATTTATAATTTATATTATATTATACATACAATTTCCCCTTTTTCCCTTTTTTACTATATTTTTATAAAGTGCTCTTATTGTAAATATTGTGTTGTTTTTTATATAGAGCTCTTAAAACTGTGACATTGTAAATATTGTGTTGGTTTATTGTAAATAGTGTGAACCTGTTATTTGCCCTTTGCACATTTCTGCTGAGCATTGTCCACTTTACATTTCACTGCACACCTCGTGTGTGTATGTGACAAATAAACTTCTTGAATCTTGAATCTTGAAACATGAAGCCAGAGTGAGTAGGAAGAGTATGGGGCGTTCAATGTCTTGCTCAAAGACACTCCAACGGGATTTGCGGCTCTTAATTGGCCGTTGGGGGAATCAACTTCTTAGCCTATGGGACAGGTCCTTCTAAACCACTGGGCCACCCTGCCGCATACGTGTGAGTGCATGTGTGTGTGTGTGTGTGTGTGCATAGAGTGGTGTGGCAGCCGGGGCCTCATGACAGATCAGGGCATTCAGGCCAGTGACATTCCTCCAGAGCCCCAGATGCATCGTGGGCCGGCGGTGTGAAAAATGCCGGTCGGCCCACGATCCACTCAGCCGCAGATGAATGGAGCGCCCGGTGCACTCACCCGTAGATGAATGGAGCGATCTGTCTTGTCAGCGGAGGTCGACCAAGAGGTTACAGTATCCAGCGTATACCTGTGTGTGTGTGTGTGTGTGTTTGCTGACTCCGGCAACTAGCTACACACACACTCACACGTACACAGACTGGAACATAAAGACAAACACAGATGCAGGACGGTCTATATATATATACACACGTAGAGATGATGCAGTAAGCATGTGAGGAAACACAGAAGCGTGCACGACGATCACACACACACACACACACATTACTATACTTGTGAGGACCTTATTTGATTGCATTCATTCCCAAACCCTGACCACTACATGCTGTAATCCATTACCATTATCCCCTATCCTAATAATCATAGTTCTAACATTAACCCTAAACCCAAGCCCTAACCCTTAACTAACCTTAACCCTTAACCTTTAACCTTTAACCCTTAACTAAAATCTTATCTTAACCCTAACCCTAAACTAAGTCCTTCTCCTCACTTTGGAGGAATTTCCCCGTCGTTCTACCCTCGTTGGTTACATGCGGTCCTCACAAGGATAGAAGTAAAAAAGCGCACACACACACACCCTGGACTCCCATCAAACACTGCCCTGGCGTCCCTGAGTTTATCACACACACACACACACACACACACAACAGCCAGCCCATCTCCTCAGCCATCAGCCCGGAGCTCCGGCGCCCCGAGCAGCGGCTCTGACATGTCTATATGTTTTTCCTCCTGACCTTTTGCCGTCCTTTCTGCCACCGCCCGTAAACCATAAGCTGATATATGAAGGCAATTTTTAGCGGTGCCACTTGTATCTGAGTGATTGCGCGTGCTTTACATTTGGGGCCCCTGCCACCTTGCCAGCCCACCTCCCTCCAGATCTCTCTATTTGGATAGGTGGTGGGGCGGAGGGGGGCGGGAGGAGGGGGAGACAGAGAGGATGAAAGGATACCAAATACACACATATATCCACTCCCGGGGCGAGGAGTCCACCGTGCGATAGCCCTTCGCTCGGCCAGGCAGAACGTCAGGAGTGGCACGAAGGGAAAGGATGGACCCCAGCTACGTTACAAAAACATTTTAAAGACATTTCTGACATTTCACAATGATGAATATCGTTAGACCGACACAGGTTTTTGAACTCCAGACACTTTCTGTATGAGGTTTTGAATATTTTGTGCAAATTTAAAGATTTTGGAATATATCTTAAAATTTGATTTAAAAAAATACTACGCAAAAAATCGGTGTTTGCTGCACAATTTTACTTTGAAAAGTGCATTTAGACCATCATGATGCACTACTAATGGGTTAGCAGCTCCTTCAGGCAGGGTGAGGCAGGTTTCACTGCAGGTTTCACTGCAGGTTTACCAGACTGACAGCCCTAAAGCTGTTGAGGAAAATCCTCCTACACCACACTGGAAGGATTCCTCTGGTCAGACACCTGGAATAAAAATAATAAAAAAATTCACTCTCTGTGGTCAAGGAGGAACCTCCATCTTATCTGAGGTGGACGACTCTGGAGTTAACGTAATGTAACGCTTTATTGACACCTGCAGGGAAATGCTCATTGACCCCCTCCAGGGAGGTCAGAGGTCAGGGTTAGCTACAGAGCAGCGCCCCTGGAGCCAGTTGAAAAAAAAAAGAGGTACAAAACTGCAGCAACAAAGGGTACAACTCTGCACCTTTTTACTGGCTGTGTAGGGATGCAGCGTCTTGCTCAAGGGTACTTCAGCAGGGTGGATGTTTGCCAACGTGAGGGGTTGAACCCTCTCTCGGGCCACTAGGCCACGTTGCAGGCCATGGACTACCAGCAACCAGTACACCCTTATGGGAGGAGTGCATCTGCGGATAGGGTGCAATTGTTGGTGACAAAATAATTTACAAAAACTCAGATCAGCCAATCATTGTCATCCATCTCCAAATGATGGATATGATGCAGCTTGTTTGATTACATATTTATTACAGAATTGATCGATACTACTGGTTGTCTGTGTGAAGCCCTTAACCTGAATTGATTCTAATGCAACGTCTTATTAACCTGGGTGGCAATGGAGTTTTAGTGTCGTGGTATGGTGTGTCAGAGGCTGTTCTATGCTGCCAAGAAAAAAAATTCTGAAAACAATGAATACTTTTTTTTGGGCATGAAAATGGTCAAATATAAAGATAATGAACAGCAGCAGCTTCAATCGAAAAATGTTGGTATTGGCCTTGAAAAAGCCATATCTGTCGGCCCCTAGTTTTAATGCTGGGCAAGGGGTTGGGGTGATTAGCATTAGTTCATGTTCCAGTAATGGACTGCGGCGCTAGCTCGTTAGCATTTTAACTCCTGTTTGAATGGGGGCCAGTGTGTACCTTTAGGCCCTTATCGCAGCAGCAGACTGAGCTTGTTAGCTTGTTAGCATGAACTTATTCTATGGGAGCTGCGTGGCATTAGGCCATGTTAGATTACTGCAACGCAATGACACTTGTTAGCCTATTAGCATAACCCCTTATTAGACTGACAAGGGGTGCGTGGCGCATTAGCCCGTGTTACAGTAATGGAAAAGCTTTGTTAGCTTGTTAGCATGCTAAAGAGGTTGGGGTCTGTGAGTGGCATTAGCCTGGTTAAGAGCACTGGAACGGGCCGTCACCCTGTTAGCTTGTTAGCATAATTTCAAGAAGGGGGGGTTTCTGTGTGTGTGTGTGTGTGTGTGTGTGCTTGTGTGTGTGTATGATTGCATATATGACCTACGTGTTTATATCTACAGTGTAATATCTGTAGGATGTGTGTAGCTACAGTATGTGCGTGTATGCACACATGCATGTATATAAATGTACATGTCTGCATCTGTGTGTGCACACGTGCATTTGCCTGTGTGTATGAATGTGTGTGTGTGTGTGTGTCCTTTTCCTCAAACACTTCAATTACAGCTGCTCATTGTCAGGTTGTAAATGGCTGGGTCAGCTGGCTGGAGTTCGGTCTTTGAAAGCGACGCTGACGTCCCTACAAAGACATCATTAGAGGGGCTCTGCCCGGCAAGAGACAGCCTCACTACTCTCTCCTCCCCGAGGAAACACCAAATGTGCCAAAGATGAAAAAATTAACAATGTATAAAAAGAAAAAAATCCCTTCCCCTGCACATAGAAATAAAAAACTTCAATCTACACGCCTCTTTTATTTCCCTCGCTCTGTTCTGAGCCCGTGCATAATCCCTCATTTGATATGTTTTTTTTCCCTTTTATCATTCATTTTGTGACACACAAATATGTTGAAGCATCTTTGAAAAGGCATTTCTCATTTTCCCTTGATCTAAATATTCAATGACACCCCCCCCCCAAGAAAAAGAAAAAGAAGAAAAGCTTATTTTTTTCCACAAGGTTAGAAGAAATACAAACAATGTATTGTTGCTAATTACAATGGGAGATTGAGAAATGGAGTTAAAAAAAATGGAGTTAAAAAAAAAAAAAAAGAACACTCATGCATTTTCAATGCGATTTGCATTTTGAATTCAAGTTGGATTTTATGCAACATGACTTTTTTGTGCCTTTCCCTTTTCTTTGGTTCTTGCTAATATCTTCCAGGATCAAAGGCTTCCGTTGGGTTTCTCTCATCTCGTTTTTCCTCCTCCAAGCGTTGTTTGCCTCCCAGGACCACAGCGGCACAATTGCGCGCTGCCGCCAGATTTGTGGGGAAAGGGAGAATTATTTATTCCAAGGGCTAATTTGACATCAAAAAAAAGGCGGGGGGGGGGGGGCGAAGATCCAGAGAGGGCAGAGATAAAAAGAAATGGCCCCTTCTGACCTACAGGGTTACCTAAATGTGTATTTTCATTTGGCTTTCCAGTAGGCAAGCCAGCAGCTAGATTGATATTGCACTGAGCAGTACAGAACAGGGGTTAGATAGTGGGGGTTTTATTAAATATCGGATATCAGCAAATCATGTGGTCTGCTGCGGATATATTGGAGGTTCCTCCCTGACCACAAATACATTAAAACTGTAAAACCTGCAATGAAATTTTATTTTCATTTTATTTTATTGTTCAGAAGCGTTTCCTTTTATATTAAGTGTTCATTTAAAAGCCTAATATGGCCTGATAGGTGGGTCACCCTGCTAACCCACCTAAAGGAAATTCACAAATGTAATGGAGGTATTATAAAGGTATTAAATATCTATCATATCGGCCTTCACAAACCCCTTATCAGTCAAATCCTAGTACAGCACCGGGCCTACTAACTTTATTTTCCAAAATTCACCAGCCACTTTCACAACGTAACCGAACCGAGTGCAATGTCAGAATGGAAAATGACCTCCAGAGAGTGGTTAGCTGTCACCGGTGACATGAATGTTAAAGTTATTCTGCTCCACCGTGCCACTTTTAGCAGGTAACCAGTCATTACGGTGAATCTTTTAGCCACCGTGCCACTGGCGTGTGGCTAAAAAAACGGTGAGTTCCCTGGCCCCCTGCATACAGAGTTACTATTGAAATCGGTGATAATAATTCCCGCACTCTTGTCAACCGGTAAATGAATCACTTACGAAGGAATAGTCAAACTCTTTATTCTTCGGCTTGCCTTGGGTCCCTAGACCCCAGTCATTAAGAGTACGATTTTTTTTTTTTTTTTTTACAGCAGTGGGTTCACAATGGTTTTCCATTATAAATGACTGGAGCGTCGACATCACCTGTCTATGTTGGGAATATGAAACCTCTGCGGAGACAGATAGCATAATGCAGATGTCTCAATGAAAACTTCATTAAGACGGAGGATAATTACTGTGTCTTTAATGGCACACTCACTCTGCTTTTAAATAAGTGAGGTGTTCAACTTTTGATGTGTTTATTTTGGAGTAATTGCATCATGCAAAGACTTCATCTTAGACATATTGAGTTTAGCACGTGTGTGTGTTTGAGTTCATTTCTGCACGTGTTTTTGCATGCGTGTGTGTGTAGTCTAACATGTTCATCATTTTGCACAACCTTTGTGCCTGCAAACTACTTCAATTATGTGCGCATACCTGCATTTGTGTGTGTGTGTATGTGCAACTAATGCTTATGTGTGTGTGTGTGTGTGTGTGTTTGTGGACAGCTAGGTCACAGCTGTTGGAGATGGGCCAGTGTCTTGTGGATCTTAACTAGCCTCAAGGTTACTGTATACTGCTCACACTAACCAGGTCTAACCTCAACACTCCCTCTAAGCCTTCACCTGGCTCCCCACACACACACACACACACACACACACACACACACACACACGTGAGCATTATTTGCACATGCACACTCATGTTCACACATACAAATACACACTCTAAAACAAGACATAGAACAGTTTCTTTCTTTCCCATTCTTTCTTATTTGTCCTCATTCTATCTTGCTCACTCACACACACACACACACAAACACACACTCATATGCTCACACATGCAAACACACACACCCTAAAATAAGACATAGACTAGTTCTTTCTTTCTTTCTTTCACACTCAAATAAATCTACTCAAAACACTGTGCAATTTCCTTCTCTCCTTCTCACCCTCTTCTTCACCTGCTTTCTTCACCTGTACTCTCCCCCTCTCTCTCTCTCTCTCTCTCTCTTTCACACACACACACACACACACGCCAAAACATATTGCATGTTGCCACTGTCAAAATGCAAATCCGCTCCCTTTTTGACTCCTCGCTGCACGTTATTTCTTTCTTTCGGTGACTTCATTAGCGAGGAAGCCGAACCTCGGTGACAACATTAATTACAGGTGTGTGCACGCACACTGAGAGTTATTTTCTCCCGACTCGACCTCATCATCGCCACCACCACCACCATCATCATCATCATCCACCCCCAACGCCTTTGGGACTTTGAACATATGTAAGTCCACACACCGGCAGATTACAACGAGAGAGAGAGCGACTCTTCAAGATTTGAAATGGTTAAATTGGTGGGTGGGGAAGGTGGGGTGGAGAGTGGGTGCTGATGCCGGGGGTGGAGCGGGGGAGGTGGGGGGTTTGTCGGGGGAATAATTGCCTGGAGACGGTGCAGAAATAAGCCCTAATGGTCAGTAATCCAAGCCTGGAGAGGCCCTCTCCACAGTGCTCCACTGAATGCCGGTAATGGGCTTCCAGCTCTGTCACTTACATATGCATAGATCTTTCTCCATTAAAGCTGGTTTGAATGACAAATATGGGTGGGTGTAAAAAAAAAAAAGAGGTGCAGGGGAAAGAGAGAGAGAGAGAGAGAAAGAGAGAGAGAGGGAGCGGAGGGAAGATTTCCTCTTGGCTGGCAGTAATTTGGCAGCCGCTCAGGCCCCTATCCTTAAATCTCATTAGCCCATTGTTCGCATGATGCAGGCTGGGTGAAGCACAGGGGCAGGAGATGCTGCTTAAAGTGGGCTGGATGATGATTTGGACCTGGCACTTTTTTTTTTTATCTGTGTGTGTGTGTGTGTGTGTGTGTATAATCAGGGCTCTACCACATACTTTGGTCACACAAAATTGCCTCAATTGTTGTACTCGCTATTTTCAATTCATAGCGTGATTCATTATTGAATTATGTTTTTATTCTCGCTTTACAATTAAAGTGGTTCGTCATTTTTTTTTTTTTAATTTAGCCTCCGTCTTTGGTGCTGAGCGCTCATCGCTGTGGTGTTTCTGCAACTGCACTTCCCAGAGATCACCTGTCAATCAAACAGTGTGTCCAGTACTGTGATGTTTGGACTGTGGAGTTTGAGTTTCTCTTTTCTTTGTCTGTTCAGCCACGGTGGCTATCGCCGCTCACGCCAACTACCCGGTTCTTCTTCTGTTTATTTATTCCAAACAAACCAGGAACTAGTGTGAAGTTTATTAATGTAGTGTAACGTGTCAGTATGTACCAAAAACCAAAAGGCAAAGTCAATTAAACAACTTTTATTTTGACATTTTGTTATGCTACGCAAAAAATATATAATTACTACCATTAAAAGTGCCGTCATTAAAAGTTGCTATGATAAAGGTATTATCCATTAGGGTGCAGGATAGAAAGGTGGTGTGTGTGTGTGGGGGGGGGTTAAGAGAATACCAGCAAGCCATCCACTGAAGGGAACAAATATAATTATTTTGTTACGTGATTACGTCTGACATGTATCAGAAAAGTCACGGCTGTTTCAATCCAGCCATTTCAAAGACATGTATAGCTACGTCTTAGTATAGCATCGCTCCAGTGAGTATTAAATGCTGCTATATCTGTGTCTGGTAATATTTGTTCGCACTACGTAAGCGTAATAAAAGAAACCAACAACTAACAGTACCTTCATTGAGGGCAGGAAGTGTGTGTGTGTGTGTGTGTGTGTGTGGGAAGGGTTGGGTGAGGAATATGGGGTCTATGGGGGCCACAGAGGGCGGAGGAGCCATCATAACGGGAAGCAGCCCCCCACTCCCACACCACCACCCAACCCCAACCTCCTGAGCTGCCAGATGGCACACACTCAAACCCCCAGTGGCAGAAACGACACACACACACACACACAAACACACACGTGCACAAACACAAATATGCATGTATGCACACGCATGCATTGTCAGCCACACATGTATACACAGACAGCAGACACACACACAACACAACCACACATACACCCCCCATGCATGCACACTATGCTGCAACAATACACACACACACACACACAGTGTTAAATAGTAACAATCATTTTATATGCTGTGACACATGTGTCGTCCCAATTCAGATGCAATCATCTCACAAGCTCCGCCCCCTTTAGCATGGTTGCTTTATCACGAATGGCGTATTAAAGCGGCGGTATTCTCCTTTAAGGTACCACGGCGAATGCGAGGTGGGATATTTCATCCCCCCGCGTTGTCATTGAAACGTGTCGCCTGCGCGGGCAGCGGGGAGAGACTCGGGCGAATGCATCACCGCGTGGCGTTTCGGCCGTTTGCCGTCTGAGCTCCCGCGTTGAGACCCTCTTCGGGGGGCCGTAAAAAAAAAAAAAAAAAAAAAGGGAATCTGCAACCGAGCGATGTGGTTGTGTTTACAAAGTGCATAAGTTCAAGGACATGCGAGCCCTGACACGAAGGAATGAATGTACCTGGATCACGAGATAAAGCGGTTCGCATTTCACCGCTGCTTCTCTAAGTGCTGAGACTCTAATAGGAAAGATGGGTTTGTACGATATGAATATGAGAATGTGAGTGACGTGACTTTTGTGTGTGTGTGTGTGTGTGTGTGTGGGCATGAACTCGCAAATCCGTGTGTGTGCGTGCACTAGTGTGTGTGTGTGTGTGTGATGGTTGTGACAGATTTGGTCATAAAGATATTTGTGTGCTTTCCTTGGACAGCAAATGTTCACACAAGCACATACACTTTCTCTCTCTGTCACACACACACACACACACACACTCGTCGACATCCACAGCGCCAGCAGTAATAGATATCCAATAGCTGGGAGCTGTGGAAGGGTCCTGCTACATCTGTCAGCACTGCCTGGTGAAGGCGCGGCGAGTTCAGATGCTATCGCCGCAAACGCCTGCATCAAAAGATTTAGTGCCCCCCCCCCCCCCCCCCCAATCCCCACCCACCCACCCCGAGGTGGGCTGTGTGGTCCACCGGGCAACACAACAAGGAGGTGGGGGGCAGGCGGCAGAAGAAAGACGGCAGGTGGGGGACAGATAAGAGGGAAGGCGACAGCAATATCAGCCAGGGGGGGTTTGAGGTGGAGGACAGGGAAGGGGTTGGGGGGGGGGGGGAGAGGAGGTGGGAGAGTGAAAGAGGAGGCATGGTGTGGTGGCTCTTCTTTTTCACCTCTTTGTGTGCAGCACTCAAGACTAGTCTCAAGACCGCGATTTGTAAAAGTCTCGCTGCTGTTTCAGAACTCTAAACAAATTGGCTCCGTCCTGGTTTTACCTCTGATATTCTTTCCACCAGACACCAGCATGTGACCTGGGTGATCGGATTGTAATCAGACGGAGTGAAAATGCATAAAATCCAGGTGTGAACGCGATCCAATCAGCCGAGCCAGCTCTGGAGGTGGTCAGTGACGCATTTGGCCACATATAAGTGAATGGAAATGGAAAAGGTTGCGGCTCCAACCAGGAAGTGAGGAAGTGTGTGCAAATCAAATGGGCAGCTCAGAGGCAACTTGTTCAAAAACTGACGTCAGGTTACCGGCGGATGGGGGACAGGCAAAGACATTTCCTATCAACTTTGAAGGCGGTAACTATGACGACGAAGAAAGGGATATTCATGGGAGTCTGTGAGAAAGAGTGATCCAATTTCATTGTGCGTATGGAGACACATTTTCATGTCAGGTGTAAATGTAATCCGGCTACATCATACCTTGACACAATCCGGATATGGGACTTGTGTTAATGGCAGGTCGAAAGGGGGCCTTTGAGTAAGAGCTCAGCCCAACTAAGGATGGTCCTGACCATAGCCTTAGCACTTAGGGTATCCTTTCTTATGAGGGTGCAAAGATCTAGCAAAATAGGCAGAAATCTATTTAGAAGCCATAACTGTTCCCTTTAAGCTGATTGATTTGGTGACCTACATCTAATAATTCATCACATTTACCAAATACTATCCTGTCAGTCATCTTTGCTCCAAGAAATGTAGTCAATATAAGCAGGTCTCAAAGATGCCATACCTTTGGGTTCAGTGGATTGATGGGAAAAGAGCGAGGTTCCTCATAGGTGAAGACTAGGATAGAAAGAGGAAGGGTTTCGGAAAGCCCCCTCCTGTATCTAGGGCCTTATATTCAGCCTAATACTGGACAACCCACTAAATGCCCAGCAGGCCTCAGCACTCCCAAGTCTTCCTCTGGGAAATCCATTTACTTTTAAGGTGTTTTCACACCTAGTTGGTTTACAGCAGTTATTTCCAACCCTGGAGCGCTTTCCCCTCTTAGTCGGCTTGGTTTTTGCCATATGAGAACACAGCAATCTAAACCGGTCAGACCGAGACCTTGTTGGGAGGGATGTTTCTCGCCGTGTTTCTCCAAACCAACCCCCGAAGCTTCGATCCGACGGAAAGCAGCTGATGCCGATGGTCCCATGTTTACCCGGGGAGAAATTCCTGACCAATGAAGGAAAAAATCGCTGCGATGCAACATTTCTTGGTAGATTGTTTCCCTTGAAATGTAGTCTAACAGATGCATCAATGCAGGAAAGTAAGAACTCGTCTCTTGATTCAGACCCAAGCTTCTCTGGTATCAGCTTGAGAAACTGCCTCCCCGTACAAATAAAAAATGATCCCGCCAAAGCTTAAAAAGGAAGTGAGAACATGGTTTCGGACCGAGCTGATAATGGTGCCAGTTTAGCTAGTGCCCTGTATATCCTACAGTCTTTTGATATATTGTGTTCAATGTCAAGTTATTGCCGTTTTGTTTTAAAGCTGCACTAGGCAACTTTGCACTTTGGTGGCCCCCTAGTGGCAGAAAGACATAACTGTTTTTTAAAGGTTGAAGGACTTCATTACCCAGAAATCATGCCACATGAAGTCAGTGAACTGGACCTAAATGATCTTGATCTTCTTAGTGTCTGGGGAGGTGCTCGCTGCTGTTTAGGAGGCACTTTTGTATTTGTTATTATGTTAACATTATCAATTGCTTTGCTAAATTAGCCTGCCCGCTAGTTAGCTAGCTAATATTTCCCGCCAGTGGCCATACCTGACACCTGCAATTAATTTGGGCAAATAGGTTGAATCTACAGTGTCTCAATGAGTAGGTATGGGACATTCTTTGTTGCGGCCCCAATTTGTGGTTTAGGCTGATAAGAAGGGGTGTATTTTTACGTAATTTACGTAATATTTTGTAGTGCAGTAAAATGTTCTTGAACAAGAATTGTCTTTTTTTCATGTATTTTCTAGTTACCAAATCAAATATTGGTCCAATGGAAGAGCATGGGGGGGGGGGGTCTTTAACTCATTTCTAGCCCCATGGGTCAGCTGCTAATCACAACTCTCCCAAGACCCCCCCCAACCCCCACCCCCCTCCACCACCTCCAAAAAAAACCCTAAACCCACCAACCTCTACACACACACATATACATACACACAACCTAGACACCGATTCCTTCGCTCTTGAATAACCTCACCGGGGGCGAGTGAAGGGGGGGAGGGGGAAAATGGGGCAAAATCAGCCGCCTTATTTAGAGAGAGAGAGAGAGAGAGAGAGAGAAAGAGAGAAAGAGATTGAGTGAGTGCCTTTTGAAGTCTTCCTCGCTTAGCTGCCACAGAGCTACGGGGCTGTCGGCTTGTCGAGGATTTCTCCTGGATGTGTGTGTTAAAAGACCCTCCCGTGGAGAGAGAGAGAGAGAGAGAGAGAGAGAGAAAGAGAGAGAGATATGGGGAGAGAGAGAGAGAGAGAGAGAACGGTAGCCCTGATTAAATGCTGGAGCCGTCATGCCTGCGAGCCAGCCAGGAGATTAATATCGGCGTAACCTGTTACTTAATTCATTATGGGGATACAGGCTAATTTGATTTGATATTATTTTAATAAAGTTCTGTGATATCCAAGATTGTTTCAGGCTATCAAAATAATTTTCCAGTTATTACAGTTCGTCAGGCAGGTCCCTTTGATAGCAGCGGTTGGCCGGGCCTGTCCTGAATACATTAGACCCCCCCTCCCCCCAGACACACATACACACACACACACACACTTCCTCTCTTTTTCTCTATCTCCCTCTCTCTCTCTCACACACACACACACTCCTGTCAAATTCCTCTCTCCTCTCCAAAATCTCTTAATTTCTCATTTTCTCCCTCTCGCTCTCTCGGCCACCACTCCCTTTTCTCGTTCGCTCACCCTTTCTCTTCTCTCCCCTTTTTTTTCCTTCCTCTATCTTTCACTCTTTTTTATCTCTTTTTTTTCCTCCCAGTGATTCAGAGCTCCTCGGAGAAATAGAGAAAAAGAGAAGGAAAGAGAGGGAGACAACAGACTTAGAGAGGAGGTCACTGAATGTTTCATAACCAGAGAAGCTTACACTTACAGTCAGCTCTTCCATTTTGATAAAGGGGAACGTAGTCAGAGCATGGTTAAAGGTGCAACTTCAATATATCAATATATCATTGCCAAAATTAATTTGCATACATTGGTATAATTACCGTAAACAAATGAGACCATGGTCAAGATGTTTGGTAGCCTCTATGTCTATCTATTGTTAGTGCTAGTGGTCAAAATCAAGACCGCATTACCCATAAGCCCTGTTGCTTCCTGTCACAAAGAGGATGTCGTTTCCTGACCCCTCCCCCTCGTTGACTCTACTGATAAACACGTTGGAAGTGATTTTCCATCAATTTCCCAAAATTGAAAGCTTTAGCTCCGTTAGCGCTGCAAGAACAGCGCCCTCTTCCTGTCTTGTGCCGTAAAGCAATCCAACAGATTTCCCGCCAAATCTGACCCGGTGGCGCACAACGTAAAATGCATGAGTAGAGGCCGGTAGAGGCTGCCGGTATTCTTGGTGATGGTCTCGTTTGTTTACGTTAACTACACTAATGTCTCAGAATGAATGCGACGATCATTTATTGATGTCAAAATGACACACGTAGCGCTTTTAATCTGAAGTCTTCCTCTCTCTTTCTTGCTCTCTCTCTCTCTCTCTCTCTCTCTCTCTCTCTCTTTCTTTCTCCCATCGCTAGCGTATCCATTCATTATTAAAGCTCACCTCGTCCTCGTCCCTCCTGTGTTCTGCTCTATTAGAAACCCTTGTATCAGCTGCTCCGGGCCATAGAAGGACAGAGGAAAGAGGGGGAAAAAATAAAATGAAGACATGTTCGTGTCTTTGCAGTTGGGGGGGGGGCGTGTAAGTCGCCTGTCAGCCTGTAATCACCGTGTCTGTGACTCTGTATGTTAATTCGTCTCTCCGTACTGCTGACTAGGACATGCAATATGAATGAAGTTTGCCGGACGCCGCGAGGATGAGGTCCTGAGGAGAATCTGGGGCTGTTATTAACCCACGCAGAACTTCACGAGCACGTTGCGAGAGAGCTAATGTCACAATAAAAGCCTTTATTACCTTGAAACCGGCATCTTTAGCCCTGTCGTGGATGGGACTAGTTTGACCGGGGCAACCTGGGCACCGTCACTCTTTACATTGTGCATCGGTGATTTCAATGAACGACGCGCGAGAAGCGTTTCAATGGAAAATGGGTCAAATACGCACTTGCTCAGTAGAGATAAAGAATAGCCAAAAAGTGCATTCATTTTTGTGTAATGGCGCTGAATGCTCAACAAAGCCGGGAGGTATTGGTGAAAAGAAATTCAGTGCAAACTGTTTGTAACGTGCATCAAATACAGATTGTTTATCCAGATGTACAGTACTAGAATTTACATCATACAGAATTGAGGATGTGGCTGCTATCTGAAAACCTACAATGATGTTTTATTTTCTTGAGGTGTCGTTGACCTAACTTAACGAAACATCGGTGAAGGAAGGTGCCCACTTGATGACTGCAATGACGTGCCGCATAGCGCTGTTGGCTAGGGTAGGCAACTGGCGAATGGTGCCATCTGAGGAATGACTCTGTAGATCTATGACGGTGTAGCCTGATGTCTGCTATGGTTTTGCATCTGATGGTGGTTATGTCTCGTTTGTTTTGTTTTTTTATCTGAATTGGGTTTCTATAAGTGTTTACCTTGGATTATGGCACAAGCGATAGTAACAGCTTGTCCTGTGTATTAATGAATCACAAAAGAATCCCTGTCTGCCTCCTCCAGTAATTATAATACTGTCTGGACAAGGTTTTACACAAACGAAAGACTAAAAGGCTGAATAGAGGAACGTTCATAATTGTTTTTATTGGTTGACGCAATTAGGACAAGCAGTGGCGCTCTTCACTTCTTGAATGTCTAAGGTTATTTCAAACTAAAACGAAGCTTGAATGTTGCTGTTGAGCTACTTCAAGTGACTATTCTTGGATTTTGTCTCATTCACATTTTTTTTCTTAGTGTGAGTAGTTGCAAAATGAGATATCTGCTACTGTGAAAAAAGAGATGCATATTCTCACAAAATGACTGTTAGCACAAATTATTAAATTAAATAAAAACAACAGTACTTTTAAAAGACAGTATGTAACTAGCTGAGTAAGTAAGTCTTATTATATCGAATAACAAACTTCAGGAAATCATTTCTGTTTTCCTAGAATGATTACATAGCGATTTTGGAAAATCGACTCCTCATGGCGCTACGGCACCGATAAGTGGATTCAGCCAGGAGGTGTACTTTCGGCAAAATGATCTTTGGAAAGGCTGTTTGAGATCGGGTCAAAAGGAAAGCAGGGTTAAGGTCGCCGGCTCTGTCTGTCCTCTTGAGCCTGCTATGAAAACATACATGCTCCTTTTTGGATGTTTGGAAAATGTGGAAGCATTTTGCTCTTCATTGAGTTAGAGGGTCAAGGTCAAGGCCTTTATCTCCCTGGGGTACCATGTCAGGGGGGCAGGTGTGTGTGTGTGTGTGTTCATGCTCACTTCCATTAATGTGTGTGTCTGTATGTATGTATGTAAATGTATTTGTATATGCATGTGTGTGTCCATTTGTGCATGTATAAGTGTATGTGTGTGCATGTGCTTGCATGTGCATGTATAGTATGCATGCGTGTTTGTGTGTGATTGTGCATGCATGTCTGCGTGTGTGCACAGTGCACTTATGTGTATGTGTGTGCACGTGCATGAACTGTGAATGAAACGTGCCTTTCTTTTCCCACTAAAGGTGAAACCGGAGTCAACAGGTACCAGGAGACCTCGACCCCGAGCTGCTTGTTTTCCTTGTCCTTCCTCCTCGCTCTTTGTTGATGTTTTATCATAGCTGGGATTATGGGCATGAGAAGAGAGGAAGGAAGCGAAGACTGAAACAACAACCGCCGCTAATACGTTGAGAGCTCTCACTCTATTCCTCTCTCGGTTTCACTCTGAGTATCTGTTTCTCTCTTCCTCCATCCTTCTGTTTCTCTTCTTACACTGTTCTTGAAAGTTTGAAGGACTTCACTACCCAGAAATCGCTAAATTAAATTTCTTCGTCTAAACTAAATTTCTTCTTCTTAGTGTCTGGTAGGGGTGTATCCATCTGTCCTTACTTTTTTCTTTGTCTCACCATTTCCCCCATTCTATCTGTATTTCCCCTATGGCCCCAGACTGGGTCAGACCTGAAGGCCGCTGGGTCAACAAATACAACAATTACTGGGGTCGGGGGTCGGTGTTATCCGACTTCTCAAATTCCTACGTTGAAGAGGAGGTGGGGGGGGGCTCCACCTGTAAATACCAGACACTAACTCATACTAGCTGTGTCCGCTGTTTTCACAGCCTTGCTGGTAATGATTATTAGAATTAGAAGATAGATAATAGATAGATAGATAGATAGATAAAGTGCAGGCCAGCATCCTTCTCTTTGCCACCTCTTCCAGGGTGTCCAGGTTAATGCCCATAACAGAGCCAGCCTTCCTGATCAGTTTGTTCAGCCTGTTGGTATCCTTGGCCCTGGTGTTAGCGCCCCAACACACCACCGCAAAGAAGATGACACTGGCCACAACCGACTGGTAGAACATATGCAGCAGAGAACTGCATATGTTGAAGGACCTGAGCCTCCTCAGGAAGTCGAGTCGGCTCTGGCCCTTCTTGTACAGGGCCTATATATAATGGATGGATGGATGATGGATATTTTGAATTTAATTGGTTCAATGTGAAATAATATGGTGAGTGCACATAGCAAGCATCAATCATCAATGCTTGATGTTCATTAAAGTTTTGAAATAAGCAAAAGATGAACAAATTAAGGGACGCCTTGAAATTTGAATTTTAAATTTCTCTTTTTCTTTACCAGAGAAAATAATTCAAAAGGTATTCCTTTAAGTCTTCATCTCCGAGGGAACATGAATTAAAGAAAAGAGAAAAAAAAATAGAATACCTTGAAGAAGGAGAGATGAGAGAGGCACAAACAATATTGTTTCTTGTCATTTTATTCCATTATTACAAGTGATATCATTTTTGATATCATATAAAATTACAGATATTGCACAAAAGCAGATATTCTTAAAATAAGCGTGCTTACACTAGACACGCTAGATAGTCCCTGTAACACTGAGGTTAGCTATTATTTGAAATGCAGCATATTCTTGCGATACTGAGCCAGAGAAATAACAACAGATGTGCAGGTATAGACCCACTTGAGTGCACTATATTTTTAGAAAAAGAAAAGAAAAATCCTTACTGAATTACATTTCTGTAAAAATAACCCAAAAAAACCTCCTTCCTCAATGCACGTAGTATATCAGCAGGATTGACTCTGCTTTTCCCCTCTCTGCGCTTAAAATGACAGACTGTAAACCAGTTTTACAAGAGGCTGTAAAGAAGCCCTTACTCTTTTGCAAGGCCTGGAAAGGTGCCACCGCTATTTCTTTGAATGCATCATTGTAACATTATTTATTTTTTTGTTTTTGCATCCGCATTTATTGCTGGGGTTTTTGTCCTCTGGCGGGTGTGGCGGGGCGAGGCCCGAGGAAGGGGGATGAGGGGCAGCGTGGCGACGAGGCATTGAGATTGAGTTGTAAAATACTTTTTGACTGTCTGGCTCTGGGGAACCGCTTCCTATCTGTGTGGCGGGAGAAAGAAATGGAAGACGCTCGGGCCTCCCCGCACTCTTAAATAACTTCTCCTCATCCTCTTCCCCCGGCAGAGGACATTTACAGATGTAGTTAAGTTTCAAACGGCGAATCGTTCATCTGAAAGGGCTGACATGCAATCTGAAGAATCAACATTAAAAAAATCGCACCGCAACTTGATTACTGCGCTTTTAAAACACGTCCGCTGATTTGTAATATTTGCCGTGGGATTCTGCTGTGTTTGTGTCTTTCCCGATACCGTGCCGAGACAAAGGTGATATCTCTAGACACGGGAAGATCTCTTCTATGCAGCCAGAGACAGCCATGATTTCCCCCAGGCACTTCAGTAGAGTGGAGAGGATCATGTAAAAGATGGATGAAATTAGCTCTTCTCAATCTGAACCGCTGAAACAGTGATAGCTGCCATAAAAGCCATGCACCATGCACCATGCATCATGCATCTAACTTGTCTTAAAGGACTACACTGACTTTTTGGCTCATTGGTAAAACTTTGTCACAATAGGAGGACCACCAAAGTCATCTCCTCTCTGGTAGATATCTCCATCCTCTGCACATGCTAATGCCTTAGCATACAGTACATTAAGTTAGCATTAAGCTAGCATTTTCTAACATAGGAAGACAGAGCTTTTAGTAATCCTGTTGGTGTTGGATTTTTCACATAAAGGGGGCAATTTCTCAAAAGGTTGGTATCGTCCTTTGACACTACGAAGGCCTGTAACCAAAAGACGACACCCAGAAGCCCGACAGCAAAGCTAGTACAGCTAATGAAGCAAAAGCTGTCTGTGTCAATCAATGTTTGCATCTGGAAAATATGAAAACAATACTGTATATGAAATATACAATACACCTCTTACTTGCAAACATCCTATATTGCAGGTACATTTCCAACAAAGCACACAAAACGTGAACAAACAAAGATGTTAAATGGCGTGGCGATCGGATGTCCGTGTCGTTCCTCGCTCCTTCCCGATGGCTGAAAAGAGCATGAAAATTCGACTCTTCGAAATAATTTCCCTCAGGCTATCGCAATAGTGCAGCTGTAGTTCACTGATGAGGATAAATGTGTTTCACATTAAAAGCCCGTACTTCCATCAAAGAATCATCAGACATCGGCGAGTCCTGCCCCCCCCAATCGATAATTATGCAAACATAATCGATGCGTGAAATATAAAATAAGGACAAATGATAATATGGAGATGGAGCATGTATCATTTCTTCCCCAGTCAGATGAACATGTTTGAGAAGCAAGCATTAGAATAGCAAAGCATCCATTTGGCTTTTATGTGATGGGACCTTGCATTTTAGTTGGCACACAGTTCAATATTTGAACACTATTTACACCCAGATAGAGAGAGAGAGAGAAAAAAAAAAGTGTTTTAACTCCAAAATTATATTGCTCGGAGTGATAGTGGTAGTAATAAAGAAGTTATTGACCAAATGATATTGATCGACAGCTCCTCGGGCAAAAAGAGCCGACCTTGGTCTCCCTCTGTGCCTTGCCCTCCCTCCGCCCGCCTCCCCCTCGACTTCCCTCCCCCGGAATTCAATAATATATTATTTTACACAGTTTAAAGCCGGACAACAAATAGCTGCGCAAGGTGAGGAATTGCTGGTAAATTTTTCATGGCTATTTGCCTGTAGGAATTTGGCAAGGGGTGTGTGAAGGGTGATTAAAATCAAGACTCGAGTCAAGGCTTGATTAGGGGTTGCCATTCGACAGAGGGGAATGGAAGAGGAAGGGAAAAAAACAGGATGAAAAAAAAGGGTTAGCGAGAAGGAAGGGAAAAAGCAGAGGCTGTGTTTCTTCTTCTGTGTGGCATAAATCAGATAATGACCTTGAAGTCTTTGCAGGAAGAGAAGCAGCGGTAACTACATCCAAGCTCCGTCCCCTGATTTATTCACAAGGTCAGGGAAGGGAAACAATGGCCATTGATTTGCCCCCCGAAGAGGAGGGAGGAAAGGGCCTAGGTGATTGTCACGTTACACTCTTAAAAAAAAAAAGATGTGCTGAAACACTACAGTAGGTGTTGTCCCTAAGAAGACACATCAAGATGATTTAAAACTGACAAAATGTGCCTTAAAGTTTCCGGGGTGCACAGGAAGTGATGCGTTTTAACGTTTCAAGCTTGTTTGCAATAAATAGAACTGGGTGGTTAGCATGAGCAGCGGTAGCCACCATGGCTGAACAGACAAAGAAAAGAGCGCCACCTACAGAAACTCGACAGAAAATCCAAGGAGAAAGACGTCACAGTACTGAACCCACTGTTTGATTGACAGGTGATTGATTATCACTATCCACACCATTTTCAACACATTCAACCTGTGTTTGGTTTGTTATTTCACCACGTCTTTTTTAAGAGTGTAAACAGGGTGGCTGACAGCTTCGTTCAGGAGAGACGTGGCCGGTAATAAAATGCGGATGATAGTCGGAGGGATATTAGCAGCTGCGTCGTCTAGACCGATTTAACATCCAAAGGCTGAGCACCTGAGGAAAAAGGCGACACTGAGCTATTGTAATTGGTTACCTGCAGGTCAATGCATTTGTCACTTCCTGCTATTTAGTATGTATGCGACTCTCTTACCATCCCTTACCTAACATCAGATCAAAGTATGCGCATCGGCATCAGCTGGACAGATTTGTTGCCAAACGCTTTGGGAGTCAATCCATTTTTCCCAACGGTCTTAAAAGTCACTTAATCTAGTGACAAAGTCGCCAAGTTGGTCATAATAGTGCCTGTTTATTTGGCGGTGGTCACGTTGAGCACATTCTGCAAAGGAGCGAGTGATTTCCCTTTGATCCTGGGCTTTACGTGCGGCATCTTGCATGTCTCGAAAGCGGCCCGCAGACTGAAAAGCTCCCGGGCACGTTAGAGAAACCTGAAAAAGAAATGCAAGGAGACAGGAGACGTATGATGTTGCAGAAAAAACGTACATCCATTGCATTTATAGTTCTCCTCTACGAAGAAAATACAAAGCTAGATATCTGACTGAATAAAGCTGTCCAACATCGCTCATGGTCTGTGCCTTCATAACGCAATAAACACACAACTCAAACTGTGATGAATACAGTATTCATTGAAGCTGTGTGCCTCCAAATACATTATGGTGTGACATGTTCGAGTGGTGGCAGTAGTAGCAATAGTACGATAGGCGCCGACTGCATGGGTGCGGTTATAGTTTGATGCGGGTGATTACTGCGGTCAAATGCGCTGCACTTTAAATTTGTTGTTAACAAAAGTTAAAGCGCGGCTCACTTGACTGCAGTGGGTGATTTAACTTAAAAGTCTGTTTTTTATTGCTTTTATTTATTTTTATTGCTTTTATTTTATTACTAGTACTTGTAGTAGAAGTAGTAATAGAGGTAGTAATTCTAGTGGTGGCAGTAGTCATGTAGACATGGTTAGTAGTAGTAGAGGTAGAAGCTAGTACTAGTAGAAGTAGGAGCAGTAGTAGTAGTAGTGGTAAGGAATGCTGGTTACCGTTCCTGAAACTGTATTTGTAGTAGTAGTCATCATAGTAGTACTGATAGTAATGGTAGTAGTAGTAGGGGATTACTTTATACCTGCAATGCACAGAACACCAAAGCTTTATCAGGATTAAGATACCTCAGTAACACTACACTATGAGGGAAACCACACCAAAGGAGCGGGTCACGTTAAACTTCATTACGAGGAGCGAGGAATCGATCGGGAAGAAAGCGGAAGAATCGGATCATCTGCAAAGAGCGCTATCATCCTCACCTCACTTATCCCGCGCCGACGCGATCGCCTTGTTCGTTTGCATGTCTGGGACGCCGACGGGAGGAAGGAGACGGCGGTTACGCTCGGTGAAATATTCATTCTGCTTTGCAGGCCAGCCGAGTGAAACATCCAGCTACTTGGCAGACATGAAAAGTGGAGGGATGGGTGGGTGGGGGGGGTTTGCATTATTAAAGGACCAGCGTGTTATCAATTCATGCAAGGTCAATAAGGAAGATTTCAATTTGTGCCTCTGTCAAGACAAAGACTTCACCGCGTTTGGTTCACGCTGTTTCTCTTCCTTTCTGACTCTCTCTCTGCATGGAAGTTAATATACGTAGAAGTGTCACGTGATGTGCCACGTGTTGCGCAACGCCTCGGTTTGTTTGTCCTTAACTGCTTTGCAAGCCTTTTTTGAGGCCTGGGTGCATGATGGTACAAGAAATGACCTTACCTCTGGCAACTTTAAGTTCTGCCCACAAGTCTGCAGCACACACACACACACACACACACACAGGGGGACCCGCTCGCACAGTGTTTGCCGTGGGAGAGCTCCTCATTTACATCAATTATAGATAGTCAACTTCCATCCTCGTGGCCCGGCGCTGCATATTTCATGGGGAGGGGTGTATTTTATGAGTTAATGTGTCCAGTTGACATGCCTCTGAAAGCACCGGCCTGTCCCTTACACCGTGTGCAGGGTTGGTTGAGAGCACGCAAACACAAATCGTGTGCGTGTGTGTGTGTGTGGACTCACTCAACCTCCTCCCCAGCCCCCCTCCCCTCATGCATCCAGCACGAATGTGTGGCTCGCAACCCTCAGTCTCTCCTGCTACATGAATGCCTACACAGTTTTTGGAAGTGACTCTCGGGGGCACTTTCAAGGAGTTTCTTTTTCCCCCCCCCCGTCATTGTTTGCAAGTTGGAAAAAAAAAATTCATGAAAAGAAAAAGAAAAAAAGAAAAAAAGAGGGTATGCAACCATTTCATGAAGTGCGTGGGCTACTTGGATGTGGAATAAAAAAAAAAAAACATCATCTAACTTCCAAGATGACTTTCAACCCTTTTGGAAAAATGCAGGTAAACAAAGCTGATAACGGCATCCGTTGCGCCTGCTCTCCTCCCTCCCTCTCTCTCTCTCTCTGTCTCTCTCTCTCTCACTTCCTCATCACCCCCACCCACCCGTCCATGATCCCCCCCCCCACCACTATTTCTCTCCTCGCCCTCTTGCCAGCCTGTTGGGGAGGTGTTACCAGCAGCTGGTGCCTTTGCATAATGTGCAAGGTGTTTATGTGTGTTTTTCGTCTGTCTATCTGCGTGTGGGTGTGTGTGTGTGTGTGTGTGAGCGCGGAAAAGAGTGGAGGCTGTTCTCGGATGGTACAAATTGCTTTTTTGACCCCGTAATTAGCGGCAGAAGACACTCTGAAGGGGCCGGTGATGAAGCTCCCGTGGCCGGATTTCAACGCAGGACCCATAAATTATCATTTATGGAACGTTAATGGCCTGTTGGGTCGTCCTCCCAGACCTCGCTCTGCCGCGCCGCGCCGCCGTGGTCGTCCACAGCCGCCGCTGGTCTTCTTTGATGGTCTCTATTTCTGGCGCTAAGTGCAACGCGAAAAAAAGCAGAGGTTCTCCTCCCATCTCCTCTCTCCCATCGTCATCTCGCCTCATTCCCATCCTCTCCCATTCTTCTTCTGCCCTCTCTATTCTCCCTTCTACTCCTTCTCCATCCCTCATTTTCTCCCCTCTTGTCCTATCACCTCCTCCTCTTGTCTCCTTTCCTCCTATCCTCTTCTCTCTTCTCCTCATCTCATCTCTTCTCCCTACCCCTTTTCTCCTTTCCTCTCCTCTCTCTCTTCCTTTCCTTCCATCCCTCATTTCATCCCTCCTATACTCTCTTCCACTCCTCTGCCCTCTTTTCGCCTTCTCTCTGCCACTCGTCACCCCTCGCCTCCTCTTCTCTCCATCCCATCTTTCCTCTGCTCATTTCATCCCTCCTCTACTCCCATTCTCCTCTCCTCCCTTTCCTCCCCTCTCTCCACCCCTTTCCTTCATTCTTCTCCTCACAGACACAATCCCACCTCAGTGAGTTAAGCAAGGCACTAACTCTGCCAGGGTTAAGGTTTTGAATCCCAATGCCCCCCCCTCCCTCCCTCCCTCCCCCCCAAGTGCACCAGAAGGCAGGCATATTTCCTTACACGCACTTCGACTTGGACTTCTTCGCGTGCGCTCAACGTATAGCGAATGGAGTGTTTGACACTCGGTGTGTGAGGTTTGCCCTTACAACAGCTGTCATTACAGAAGAGAGTGGAGAGGAACGCAATTAGACATGTCAGCTCTGCGATCCATCACTCTCCATTATGGCCTCCACAAGGTGAGGAAAGGAGAGAGAATGGCTCATGGATACTGTGAGGAACACACACACACACACACACACATACTCTCTCTTGAAACACACACTCACACACACATGCATGTATACACATCCTCTGTCTCACTGTCTGCAAACACACTGTCTGGTAGCACATATGTTCTATCTCTATGTCTCACTCTCTCTCTCATGCACACACACACACACACACACAAGTGGATGTTTTTACCAGACAGCATTGAGACAGAAAGAATAAGAGTCATAAGAAGGAAATAAGTGAGCAACTTGACTTTATATACTTTGTCAAGAACCCAAGAGGGAAACTATTTCTGGAGCAGGGTCAGCCAGCTGGAGCAGGTTGTTCGTGGACAATTCAGTGCAGTTGGCGGCATGAGGGATCGAAACCCAGACCGCCCAATTTGGGGACGGCCTCGCTGAGGCTGGGGATGCAAAGCTTGTATCTCCACAATGGCAATTTTTTTGAAAATCTCAGAATGTTTTTACGCATTTTCAGGCCTAACTGAAAATCAATTATTATAACAATTAAGATGTTCTATAATACAATCAGAACAAGCAAGCCACCCACATCCCATATCAGCCAGGGTCCACCGCCCACATCCCATATCAGCCAGGGTCCACCCCCCCATCTCATATATCAGCCAGGGTCCACAGCCCACATCCCATATCAGCCAGGGTCCACCACCCACATCCCATATCAGCCAGGGTCTACCGCTCACATCCCATATCAGCCAGGGTCCACCGCCCACATCCCATATCAGCCAGGGTCCACCGCCCACATCCCATATCAGCCAGGGTCCACCACCCCACATCCCATATCAGCCAGGGTCCACCGCCCACATCCCATATCAGCCAGGGTCCACCACCCCACATCCCATATCAACCAGGGTCCACCGCCCACATCAAATATCAGCCAGGGTCCACCGCTCACATCCATATCAGTCAGGGTCCACCGCCCACATCCCATATCAGCCAGGGTCCACCACCCACATCCCATATCAGCCAGAGTCCACCGCTCACATCCCATATCAGCCAGGGTCCACCGCCCACATCCCATATCAGCCATATCAGCCAGGGTCCACCGCCCACATCCCATATCAGCCAGGGTCCACTGCCCACATCCCATATCAGCCAGGGTCCACCCCCCCATCTCATATATCAGCCAGGGTCCACCGCCCACATCCCATATCAGCCAGAGTCCACCGCTCACATCCCATATCAGCCAGAGTCCACCGCTCACATCCCATATCAACCAGGGGCCACCACCCCACATCCCATATCAGCCAGGGTCCACCACCCACGTCCCAGGTCCACCTCCGGGGCGGGTCGCTGTTTGGGGCAGGTGCCTGAATGGAGGAGGGATGACACAACCAACACACACATACAGCCACACTCAACACTGACCACACACACCAGCAGACACACTCAGCCATTTACGCAATCAGACAAACAGGAAGACAGTCAATTGTATTGATGTGGTCGGGTCAAGAGGCAGACAAGACCTAGACTCAAATGACTATAGAGTCAAATGACATTTTTGAACTAAGGTTGGTCATATGATGGCGAGTATAAGTCGGTTTTGAGTTTAGATTTGAAGATTTCCAGGGAATTAGCTTTCCTGATCCTGATGGAACGAGGGAGTTGGTTCCAGAGGCAGGGAGCTCGATGGGACAACGCTCTGCCAACCGCTGATTTCTTCTCAATTCTCGGAATGCAAAGGTAGTCGGCGTTGTGCGAACTGAGGCCGGGCGGGGGTACCTAAATGAAGAAACGAGGAAAGAAAAAAATACGGGAGGCGGGGGGTTGAGCGAGGCCTAATAGAGGACCGCAGTACCTCCTGGAATGGTTTAAACCATCAGTTAGTGGAGCCCACCACATCTTCAAACACGCTGCCTTAGCGTGATGAGTTCCCTGAAGAGGTCCGCGGCTACTCTGCCTTGAAAGCGCCCCGATTTTTGCCAGTGTGTGCACTTTTAATTGCACTCCCATCGCTCGCCCCCCAGCCCCTCAAATCTCTCTCTCTCTCTCTCTCTCCCTCAGTCATGCTGCCCCTCACTCACCCAACCGCTCACCCCCCCCATCTCCCTTTTCTCATTCTGTCTATTTAGCCCTTTCTCTCTATCGGCCTGTTCTTCAAAGGGGAAGCTCATTCACTTTATTTTAATTTTGTAGAAAGAACCCTAAGGGAAGGAGTGAGAGACGAGAGAGAGAGAGGGAGGAATAAGAGACTGTGCTTTATTTTGGCGTGATCGGTTCTGTGGTATTAGGGCAAGGCCTTTGATGGTTGGGGAACGGCCAGCCACGGGTGTTGCCTCAACAGCGAAGGATGACCCCTTAAGAGGACGAGGTTAAACATACCAGTTTAGAGACGTGCAGCTTCATGATGTCACTGCGCTTGCCAATTGGTTTTATGCTTTTCTATTTGTTACATTTAGCGTCCTTGGAATAAGTACGAGCATGCGCCTGTGTGCACACGACCATATTGTTGCTGTCCGATGAAAATCTCCAAAATGGCAAACTTTTGACAATCTTGACAACCTGCCTTGTTTTTATTGCATGTATTTTTGAGTTTATCTAATGTTGCACGGGCCTTAAGCGTGGTCGAGTTTTCTCAGCCCTTAGAACAGCGGTGGGCAATCATGTGACATGGAGGGCCGAGAGTCTGCAGGTTCTGGCTCCAACCAAAGACTACAGCAGGTGATTTCACTGATTAGTCCCTCCTCTCTGGTTGAAGGTGTGCTAATCAGTGAAATCACTTGCTGTAGTCTTCGGCCCTCCATGGCACATGATTGCCCACCCCTGTGCCCACCCCTGCCTTCAACTGAAGTTTCCAGCGATGACTTGTGCTTATGTGTGTCACATACTGCACGGGTGTATGCATGTCGCAGCCTGCAAGCACAGGCGCGTGCATCGCGCATTCGCTCCGTGTTCTTGTCGGCATGTGTGTGCAGCCTTGTGTGTGTGTGTGTGTGTGTGTGTGTGTGTGTGTGTGTGTGTGTGTGTGTGTGTGTGTGTGTGTGTCAGCATGCAGGTGTACAGGCTCGGTGAAAGATGAGCCCCGGCTATGGGCTTGTCCACCTTGCCCTTTGGCTATTTCTGTACCGCACCTTCCACCAGCATCAGTTGCGTAATGATCTGGGAGATAGAGATCGCTCTTGTGTTTGTTGTCTCTGTCAGCCATAACTGGGCTTCGGGTGCCAGAAGGTCAAGTGTACAGAATAAGAACAGGCTTACACAACACAGAGAACACAGACACACCTCTGGTGTGAAACGGGAGATGTGCGCCGTCTCTCGGATCGAGGGCAGCGATTGATCGGATGCCTAACCGGTAACAACGGAGGTCTAATTTTTGCAACTGTGCTTGTAACAATCCAGTAGCGAACACGTTATATTGTGTTAACTAAACAATTCATTAGATTAGTTACAAATTAATTCGTTAACAACTTTTGATTGGTTTCTTTTGGCAAATGGAAGTTGACGGAACTCCATGAAACATGGATTTCACAGTTCATCCTTTTAAAGCATCATTTCATCAAGTGTGTTTTTTTTTGCATCGCAATTTGGGTTCGGGCATGTCAATAGTTGTTCCCCTTAAAAAGGTATTTTGTCCATAACATGATTGCCGTTCTTTGTGCACGAGCTTTCGGTTTCAAAGTCGGACGGAGATCATTTCTGGCGCTTGAAGAGGAAAGAACGAACCCGCGTGGGGGTCTTGGGTAGACTGCTGCGGGGATGAAGCAGAGACATAAATAAACATCAAACGAGAGCGAGATTTACCTGTTCGTTCATTACGTTTCTCCGAGCCCTCACCTGCCAAACGAGCGCCGGCGCTCGGGAGAAAGCGAAAGGGAGAGGTTGGGGATTGAGAGAGAGGGGAAGAACGAGAGAGGGAGGAACGAGAGCTGAAGGCAGAATGTCCGCTAGGAATACGAGCAGCAGCGCCTTGCCAAAAAAAAAAAAGGCCTCTTTCTCTCTCTCTCTCTCTCGTCTTTCTTTATCCTCCTATTTCATTCCCTTTGTTAGGAGGAACTCGGCGTACGGGACTTCAGAGGAGGCTTGCAATGAGCACATCAAAGCGCGCCGACAGATTGTGGCCCAACGGACACACTCGGAGTGGGCATTAATTTGTTTGTTGCAAAATGTAGAAAAAAGGCGAGCGCAAAGTGGGGGAATGCGAGCGACTTCCTTCTGTTTTTTTCTCCTCCTTTTTCTTCTGGTTTCCCTGTTGTTTTTCTTCCTCTCGAAGTCTCTCCGAAATGTCGAAGGTGGCGAGGGCCGTGCCAGCACCTTGTTTTTTGTCGGATGCTAGTTTGCGGGGGGGGGGGGGGTGGGTTTTCCTGTCCTCTCTATCTTTCTGACTTTCTTTCCCTCTGTCTTTCTCTCTCTCGTCGACTCTTCTGACAAGCTTTCTTTTTGAGTTCAGCCCACATGGCTCTGGGCGAAAATCAATGCCCATATGTGTCTTCAGCTGCTCTGCACCGGAGTAATGAAGGTTAGGGGAGAGAGAGAGAGAGAGAAAAGAGAGTAAGAGATTGAGAGAGAGAGAGAGAGCCCGCTGATTGCAGGCAAAATATTCATCAGCGCTAACAAATTGTGCATCTGTTTACCGAAATAATGGGTGAATAATTAAAAGAGAAACGCTCTCGGACTCCGTTTTTTTTCTGCCCCAGGTGCCTTTTTTGGTCAGTGATGGATGGTGAGAGGGCAGACTAATTGCAGAAAGTGTTTGGTGCAGGAATTAAAGATTATTACCAGAGGATTCAGCCAGGAATTAATTCAAACCAGCATTCAATGACCATTAGCCTACATAGTGCGCTGTGAAGTTCACCGACCTTGAGCGGTGAATCGCAGACGCGTTATTGATCGCCCATCGCGGGTTGCTCCGCTGTTTTCCATGTCACGGCTAAGGCAACTCATTTGTTTAATTGTTTCTCGTTGAATTGTAAAGCAGCGAGTGGGAGGCAATTTGAAAGAGAGCTTTTTTCTTTGTAAAGTAGTTGTGGCCTAACAAGGTACTTGAAGAAGAGGCCAAGGCCACGATCTCAGTTCATCGGGATTGGAGCCTTTCTTTACCCTGTACGAAACCCGCTACCTCCGCGATGACTCGGACCTGAAAAGTCCGGCGTTCAGATTTTTCCGTGCGGCACGTGTTGCTCGGAAACATGATCTAAGCACATCCGCGGACTTAATATCCGTCTTAACATCCCAATCCCGCCAGCGCAACAGAAATTGGGTGCCCGCTCGGCCTGGGAAGTTCATCTTCCAGTCACCGCACGCCAACTTAGCGCCCCGAGGCGATAAGTTTTTCGTCCAACCTCTGCCCGTTTTACTGTTACTTGTTTTTAGTTTTTTTTTTTCCTCACTGCGCCGACCCTTTTAGAAATTCTGCCGAGACCCGAGATACTTCCTCGGACTAGAAATGCACCCTGGATCTTTCGCTTCCACGCCGACATCTTGGCCTCCTCTCTCTCTCTCCGGTTTTGATCTCCCTTCTCCCGGCTCCCCGGCCCCCAGAGGGTGTCAACGCTGGCTGAGGGGGCTTCCAGGGGGCTTCAAGGGGCCTTTCAATCCTTCATCCAGGTCTTAGTGTTCAAAGACCTTGGCCATCCAGCTGTACACACGCATGTACGCACAGACACACACACACACATGCACACCTTCATGCACGTACAGCTGCACACACACGCCCAATGAGATAGAGAAAGATGGGAGGAGCGGGTCTAGATTTCAGAATAAGACGACGTAGAAGACTATATATACATAAGACAGAAAGAAAGAAGAAATAAACACAGTCAGACAGGTTTAGGATTTGTGTGGAAATCGGATTATTATCCTACAGAACCTGCAATGCATATCTGGAGTGTCTATACTACAAATACATGCATGGGTTCACATGCATTTGTTGCAACGTCATGCTGCATGTAATGT
Source organism: Hoplostethus atlanticus (assembly GCA_034670405.1). NCBI lineage: Eukaryota > Metazoa > Chordata > Actinopteri > Trachichthyiformes > Trachichthyidae > Hoplostethus > Hoplostethus atlanticus. The sequence goes on from JAXDDX010000187.1 coordinate 500,764, forward strand.
AGGTGTAATGCTAGTGGAATGGTTTATTTTGTACACGTTCAGGAGTTTATCCCCACTTTAATAGTCAGCTCCTTAAAAACAAAAAACCTGACATCTTTTGGCCTAAGAGGTTTTCTTGAAACCCAAAGATCAGAGGTTGTAGCCCCACAAGTGTCCTTGGTCAAGACATCAAACCACCTGCATTATGAGTTGCTCTGGGAAAGAGAGAACATGTGAATGAAAGAAACAACACACAGAAATTCACACTTTTAAAGTGGAAATCCTCTTTTTTAAAATGCAGTCTCCATCTTTGTTTCTCAGCCTCATCGCTGTGGTGTTTCTGCACTGCTCGTCCCAGAGATCCCTGCTCATGTGAACTACCCAGTTCTTCTTTTATTTAAAACGCATCACTTCCTGTGCACCAGAGGGGTTTTCCTACTCAAAAATTATTTCTATGAAAATGCAGCAGATTATTAAGTCTTAAAACTTCACACTTGGAAAATTCTGGACCTGTGCCCTTTAGTTATGATCTTGCTCTCTCCCTCCCTCCTTCCCCCCTCCCCCTCTCTCCCTCCACAGGGTCTCAGCGTGGTGTCGGAGCCGGCATGTAGCTGGTACGTAACATTGTATAAAGCTGCAGTGTTCCCCTAATTTTTTACACTACCTTCGGGGACCACTAAGGGCGAGCCCGGATGGAGAAAGCAGATGTGCCCTCCGCCAGAGGAAATAGTTGCTGGCCGATCACCCGTAAAACGCCACCGCTTACCGACGCGTTTCACGGCAAAGTGATAGGCAGGCCGGGAGAGGATGGGGAGCGAGGGGCTGTAGCGGTCGCCGCACTGAAATCTATCAGAAATGTACATCTAGCGCTCTGGCCGGCTGTAAGGGTGATTTAGGAGGCGGCCGACTGCTGGGTAGCGGAAAAGGGGAAGTGTGTGTGTGTGTGTGTGTGTGCATGTACAATGTGTTTTAGTGTTGTGGTGCCCTGGGTGTTTGTGTGTATGTACAATGTGATTTAGTGTCTATGAAGGTGTGTGTGTGTATTTGTGTGTGTGTGTCCAGTACATGTGTACAAGCATATCACGCCTGTGTGTGTGTGTGTGTGTGTGTGTGTGTGTGTGTGTGTGTGTGTGTGTGTGTGTGTCCTTCAGTGGTTCAGTGGGATAGCTGTGTGTGCACAAGGCTTGCGAGGCCTTATCTAGATGTCCTAGCTATCGATTGGGCGACATGGCAGATAAGAAAGGATGAGTAGCCCCCGCCGCCCACCTCCCCTCATCCCCACCTCCCCACCCTACCTCACCCATCCACTCCCACACCCATCATCCACCCCTCTACACCCTGACCCTGAACAGAAATAAGTGGGTAAAGACAATGAATGAAAGGCACGCTTTACTTGTTTTTTTCCCCCCCAAACAACCCCAGAAAACATTTTGACATTGAGCATTCGTTCACACGCCTGCACCGACGCTGAAAAGCTGTGTGAATATAAGCACAATACAATACAATACAATACAATAAATGAAAGATATCGGCTACAAAACAGTTTTCCAGAGCTGTTTTAATTACAATTTGTTACCGTGCCAAAATATCATATTGTGACAATGATTCAACGCAATAGAATCTAACTAGTAAATACTCAGGAAAGGTGAATGACCGGCCTGTTAGCAGCCCAGTGATTCCCATGTACTGATCAGAATATTGTATTGTGACTGACATGATATCATATTAGGCTAAATTAGTTAATTTTTGTTGTGCATTCATTTCGGGTGCTGTGATGCACTAAAGCTGACATTCAAACCCATTCAACCCACAGTCCCCATAATGCATTGCATTGTCCTATTTCGCTCTTTCCAGGAAGTAGGAGGTTCAACCTTAAACGTTGCTTGTGTTACTTCTTCAAAGAGCTTATCGATCCTATGGAGGTGCTAGAATGAATTGCTAAACAGACAACGGTAAGGTATGTTAACACGTACATGCTGAGAGCCAATGGGGTTGTGGCACGCGTTGTGATATACAAAAGCAATTTAACCGCAATATTATTTGGCGCATTTTATTCTGAAACACGACAATGTACTTTTTAATGTACTTTGTTATATTTGATTACTTTATGCGTACTGAGCTCAGATTCACTGCATATTTGATTTTTTTTTTTCCTGATGACATCATTGTTTATTCATACTAGGTAAAATTAGACTGCTGCATGTATTTTTCATGATAAACCATCACAGTCTGAGGTGGCACTAAACGGCTGCTCATGGCGTGACTCGCTGGTGTAACGTAGACCCCCCGCTGAGTGTCTGTGTACTCTGTGTGTCTACTAAGTGTGTGTGCACGTGTATGAGCTCTTGCTGGAGTGTGTGTGTGTGTGTGTGTGTGTGAGTGTGAGCGCAATAGTCTGTGTCTGCTGTAGTGAACCCATAGGTGAGAATGGGTACGATGACCAGACTTTCTCAAAGGGTGGCCTTGGCTAGTGGCTAGTGTCAGGTCAGATGGCACTGATGTAAAATTCCATGACTTTTCCATGACCTCCCCTAACTAAATCGGAATTAACATTATTTTTCAGCCTAGAAACATTTAAAAAGCAGCTGAAAACCACCAGCTAATGCAATGAATGTGTGAAAGTAAAATACATTTTTCTGTATTACTGTAAAGTTCCTGTAAATATTCCCTGAGTTTCCCTGTATGGAGCACACCCACAAATTCCATGACTTGGGGAAACCATGCGCACGTCTCTCCGGATAATGACACAAGACAGAAAGCTGGTAATTTTCTCACAATTTTGCTGAGAGTTCAGGAGCCTTTGGGTTACAGAGGGGCAGACGGAGTGTATCCGAGTACTTTTTACAATGGAAAAGATAGACAGAGCACAGGTTGGATTATTGCCAGAGTAAGCGGTAGATTGGCAGACGGGGGAAAATGTAGTCATTAGTGTTAATTTGAAGCCCTGAATAAGAGGTTTAAAGAGCAATTCACTGGCAAAGAAGGTATAGATTGACAGCAATGGGGTGAGGGACTCTGCAGGGTAATAGGAGGCAAAATGTGTGAATATAGACTCATAGGAGAGGTTAGGGAATGGTCCATTTCAGCTATCTGTTGCTGTTAAATCCAAAAAAGTATGTTCTATCACAAAAAGAGACTCTCGCAGTGTTGAAATGCGTGCCAGTCGGTGGGTTGAGCGTGGCCCAAACGTTATTTGCCAACGTTCGTGAGTTCAAATTCCCATTGATGATTAAAGTAAACTTGATTGAGTGGTTGGTTGACTGTTTTCTTAGTGTTGCGCTAGTGGGTTAAAGCTGCGCTAGGTAAGATTTTTTAATGTAAAAAATACACCCGTCTTATCGGCCTAAATCAAAAAGTGGGGCTGCAATAGAGAAAACCATCACATTAAACTAAAAGAGATGCTGTGGAGTCGCCGTATTTTCGCCCCTGAGTGAAATTCTGGTGCTGGGTATGGTCACTTCCCCCGTCCACAGGAAGTGACCAATCAACGACATTAGAGCATTTACCCCCTCGTCGCCTTGCAGGATTTCTGGGTACTAAAGTTACATTTTTTCCAAACACTTACCTCTCACTGTCATTTGAAGTGTAGGTTTAAAGCTCAATCTGTGAAGGTGTGCTACTGCTGTTATTTTGCACACCCTCTTAGTACAGTTTTTTTCATACTCCTCATTCATACATTTCTACTCGACACGTCCTAATGCTGAAACTGTCGGTTGTGTCGGGTTCCGGGCCAACAAGCCGTCAGTTGAAGGAGGTAAATATAACTACTGCTTCCTTGTGCGATTTTGACACTCTAACATTACTGTTTTACACCGAATATGAGCCTAGGAAAAGCCACAAAGGGACATTTTGCTGAGATATTTCAAAATAAAATGCGAAACAGATGTCACTTGATGTCGGCTCTGCCTTTCTAGGGTTAAATACCCTCCATTTGTCATGTTCTTTATTTATTTATAGTATTACAACTTTTGCTGCTGCAACGTCTCAATTTTTTCCCACGGGGATCTTCAAAATCTTAATTCTGGGCTAACACAAATCATTTCTCGGAGTTTTTCAATTCTACGTCTTTGTCAGATTCCTCACTTCTCAAACTATGATGATTGTTTTTTTTACTCTATTTATTTATTTATTTATTTATTTGTTTCCATTTTCACGCCTGCCTAGGCTCATAACAGCGAAACCTGTTTGTGTTTTGTGGCCTCGCGCTCGACTTCTCCCTCCTCCTGCTCGGCTAACCGCTGTCTTGTTGCTCACGCTCGAGTGCCTCCCTCTGAATACGCCACTTGGTTGAACAATTAATTATTCTAATGATAGACCGGCACTCAGTGGTGCTTTAAACAGGGACAGAGAGAGAGAGAGAGAGAGAGAGAGAGAGAGAGAGAGAGAGAGAGAGAGAGAGAGAGAGAGAGAGAGAGAGAGAGAGAATGACACAGATAGCTGTTGTAATCCTTTGTGAGGCTCAAAACTAGGTGAGCTGTCGTCAACGCCAATGTGTGCCACGTCGTTTATTGGTCGTTTATTGGTCGTTTATTTATTAGATAGATAGATAGATAGATAGATAGATGTGTATGATCCATTTCCTGGTTAGAGTGTGGTGATGTGGGTTAGCCGGGCAATAGCCTTGAGCGGAACTGACTCCTTAGAGGCCTTGACCACTTGACCAGACATCAGCTCCTCTACACTGCCCCCAGGCCTGATACACACACACACACACACACTAACAAATACAAGCACACTGCATGAACACTCCTACAATATATACTCACACACACACACAGACATGCAGGCAAACTTACATAAATGGAAGCACACAAACATACATGCAAGCAGGCATTCTCGCACCTCTGAATGGAACACACACACACACACACACATATACTGTATATTATGGCTGTGTGCAGGCAAACATGCACACAGCGACACATGCATTTAAGCACACAAACATGCATCCACACACACACACACATAGAGTACACCTTTCCCCTGTCTCCAGAATGTGCTTTTTAACCTGAACTGGGTCAAATACAGCACAGTCTCAGACACACACACACACACACACACACACCTTCAAAGCCCTTTCAGATGTCTTACTAGGGCATTTGGTACACTCAACCCCACCCTCCAACCAACCACCCCAATTTCCATATTCCCCACAGTACCCAATACCTCGCCACCCCCCCACCCCGCCCCCAGCTCAACGTGCCCTCCAGCTCAATGTGAAAAAGATCGGTGTGAAATTTTGCCACAACCACCTCCAGCTTTGCGGCGGCACGGCTGTTTTTACGGCTACGGCTCGTACCGGCCCGTGGTACCCACCCCCCTCCTCTTTATCCCTTCCCATGCAGCTTTTGTTGTTTGGCACTTTGAGAAATCATGTAAGTCCCTATAAAAAATGAATGCTGCCCTCCTCCTCCTCCTCCCCCCCTATTCCACTGCTTCATCTTTATGAAAAGCAGGGGAATAATCTGCAATCCTTCCATCTCTCCCGTCCTTCTCTGCTTCTTCTTCCTTGCTGACTGTTGCGTTACGACTGCCAATGCATGAAGAGGAAGAAATGAGAGAGAGAGAGAGAGAGAGAGAGAGAGAGGAGGAAGAGGAGAGATGACGTGAAGATAGAAAACAAAGGGCTGAGAAGAAAGGGGGGGAAAGGACAGGAGTCCGGAAATAGGAAAAAGGTGCGTGTCGCTTTAAAGCAGGTTGTCATTGTCACGGCGATGCCAGCGTGCCAGGCAGTCAGTCAGTCGATCCCCCTGGCATCAACAAGATAGATGCCCAGGGTTCGATTTGCATATGCTATTCAGGACAAGGGCCCCTCTCTCTCTCTCTCTCTCTCTCTCTCTCTCTCTTTTATTGTTTTTAATCAGCGGCGAATGTCAACAGAATAAATGAAGTTGCGCACCGAAGTGAAATTTTTATCACATTGGTGGTGGTGTTGGGTGTTGCTGGGGGGCGGGGGGGGGGGGATGATGATGATGCTGCCACACACACACACACACACACCCCTTGCACCCCCCTTCCTCCCCACCCCACCCAGCCCTCCACCTCCATTCATCACAGGCCATATTGAGGGAGCGAAATTCAGTGGCGGTGCTGGTAATCAATGGAAGGGCTCCATATGGCGGGGATCAAAGGTGTCACATAGTGTGTGGTTCTGCTTTATTGCCAGCCAGCACTGTTAATTGGACAACAAGATCAGAGGCAATATTAAAATCCAATTAAATTGATATGAACAGATTGCCAAGTGATGTACACTAATGTATAATTGAGTATCAAGCAAATGCGAGTGGCCCGTCTCGAGCTCCGAGCTGCTGAATAAATGATGGGCGAGCCGTAGAGGACGGAAACAAGTTTGCACATTAGTGCCCCCACCCCCCGCCCCCCTCCTCGGCTTCCCCTTGCCTCCCTCACTCTCTGGGCCCTCAGATGTGGAGGGACACGGGATTTTTTTTTTTCTTCCCCTTCTCTCTCTCTCTCTCTCTCGCTTTTTTTTTTTTTTTTGGAACTGGCTGACATTCTTAAAGGGACATTTTCATCCTGCATAATAAGGGCGGAGGGGTGTGTGTGTGTGTGTGTGTGTGTGTGTGTGTCCAAAAGGGAGGGGCGGGGCTGACGTGACACATTTTTAAGTGGCGTAATTCCATCACACGCGGGCGGCTTTAATTTGAGTTTAATAAAATCTAAATGATTTATTGCCTTTTTTCCCCCCTTTTTTTTTCTCGCTGGAGCAAAGAAGCGAGTGCGTGTTGTGGTGCTTCGGCTAATCGGGCATAAACACGGACATGCCCCGCCCCCCCCCCCCCGCCCCGTCTCAGTGGAGAGCCCCCCCCAATATGGAGTGCTCTTTAAGAAGAAGAAATAAATAAGCAGATAAAGAAGGATGACACTATTTAACAGACCGGCGAGGCCTCGTCCAAGGTGACATCTCCTGATAAGGTAAACTTGGACCGCGGCCCAAAATAATCAAAAGTTCATCACCACTCATTCATTTATTAATTGAATATTTTTAGCCTCGACTTAATGCGTCGAGCTGTAGTGCTAATTCGTGACATTGGGAGGCCGATAAGGAGATTTACATTTCAAATTTTAATGATATTTTGGCTCGAGCGATCACTCCCCTTTTCCAGGCTAATTATTTATTTCTGTTGTCTTGGTTGCCGTCCAGCATATGCTGTGTTTTAGTTGTTTTTTTTGTTTTTTTTATTTCCCCTCCCGCCTCCCCTCTTTCTTGCATTAAGCTGGTTTCCTTAATTAAGCGGGCACGGGGGCTCATTAGCTGCCATGGCGATGGGGTGGCATGATGTGCCCATCTCGGTTCCCGCCGGCGATGCCCGGACAAAGTGCCTGGGGAGCAGGTGCTGACAAGGTCGCCGTGGCAGCGTGCCATCTGGACCGAGGCTCGGGCCCCTGTCGCCGCCTGGCTCTTTGTAGCTATAGTGGCGGCTAATGCCATCCACCAACAACCCTGACTCAAAGACATCAAACCGGCGCTCCGGCTCTTAGGAGATCTGTGGACTTAACAACGACTAAAACAAAGGCGCAATAATTGGTTTTGGCGCAATCTGTCCTTCGTTTGCCACTCAAGGAGCTTTTGTGGTTATTTAGTGAGCTCGGAACAGAAGGCACATTGAAGGTTTTTCTTCATTTAGGCGTGATGTACTGCCATTTGCATAATATAGATGTCCACGGCAAACACTGCGTGTGCAGAAATTTATGCGTGGATGACAACAATAGATAACCCCGCCGGTAAAATAAACACCGCTGCCTGCTCAACATCAGACTAAAAATAAGAAGGGGAAAAAGGAATTTCATCAAATTCTGCTTGCAAAAAAAAGACTACTTGATTGCTGAGTGCAACATATAATGCCTAACCAAAAACAGAATTACAAGCACCGCTGCACCAGTTGGTATCTGCCTATGAAATGTCTCTTAAAATCCTGTGGCTAACCTCTTGTCCAGAGGCACGAGTAGCTACATTTAGAGGGTTATTTTAGCCTGCTGGGTGTTGTTGTTGTATTATTATATGTATATTACTGAGTACGACAGTTCAAAAGGGTTGAGATCCCCCTTAATCTGGAAACCAAAAAAAAAGTTCTTTTTTTGAGGGGGTGGGGGGGTGGACATCTGGAGGAAATTGCCCCGTAACCGTCGACAATTGCCTGACGAAAACCCCCCTGGACTCGGGACGTCATTCAAAAATCCCTCCCTTACTGTAATGGGCAAGAGAGTCATATGTTTACCGCCGTCGGATGAAGAGCAATTTGACATTAATCGTTGGTAGGTTTGGGAATGGAGATCCCTTTTTCCTCCCTGACACCATTGTGGTATCAACTTCCTTTACCCCCCGTTCCAAATGGCACGCTGTCACACGGTTCCCAGGCTTTTGAGTTATGAAGTCACTTGTTGCACTTCGAGGCGGTCCACTCTGCTCCGGGGGCTGTTGATCACAGAGGCCTGCGCACACATAAAGACACGTATAGCCCAAAAGGAAACCCATACTTACGCGCTGGTCATTCACCCCCCCTGCTCCCTCCTTTTACCCCCCCCACATTATTTTACAACCTCTATGGCCTCTTTGCCAGAGGCCCTTGGCTGTCATTACGCGGTGCAGTGTTTGGGTTTGCGAGCGCTCGCCCTCTGATTTGGCGAGCGGATGCTTTCTTTAAAAAAACGGAGATAAAACACGCTTTGCCTAAACGTAAGATGTCGAAAGGCCGTTAAGGGTCTCGGGACTTTTTTTTGGTCAAGGCAGGAGCACCGCATACGGAGATCCGGAGAGAGCGGCTCAAAGAGAGAACAGATCCCTCTGTTTATTTTAGAGATTTCTTGGAGGCTGGCTTGTGGTCAGCCATGTGGTGCGAGGCCCATACATGAAAGGAAACGTTGGATTTGAATGCAGGAGTACTAACGGGGTTGTCGCACACAAGCTCGCCGCATAGATGGGAAAAAAACTGCAAAGCCCTGTGAAAAACCCCTGCAACCGTGCAGCGAGTGGCGTGCAAATATGATATGAATCTTGATGCCGCTATTGTGCGATACGGTTTCTTTCAGTGCAAGTGTGTGTTTGTTTTGACTTCGGTGCATACAACGGTCGGATAAAAGCATTTTACTTAAGTTCTGACGTTTCCTCCACTACATTTAAATGCCTGCTGGCTTCATTGAGGATGAAAGAACCTATAATCAATTTATAAATGGAATTTTTGCCAACTCTATAAAGAAGAGACAACACTTGAAAACATGGTTTTCTCTTTGTGATATTAGTTAAATGTAATATTTATAATCCAGGACTTTTACTTTTATGTATTTTTTAGATTTGTAAAGTCTTTATTCTTCTTTTCTCTCTTTGCAATCGGGATATTCCTACTTGTACTCGTAATTACAAGTACTTTAAGTACCACTTTAAGTACCACAGCAGTATTTATGGCTGAGTTCAATGTGTGTTTTCCTCCACAGGGATAAACAGAACTGAGGGAGTCAGAGGGATTTTCTTGAAGTCCCCTAATTTAATCCTCCAGCCCCTAATCTGGTGTGAACCCCTAAACCCTCCCGCGCACAAAGACTGACCGACGTAATCCCCGGCGTAGAGAGATGGCTGCCCGTTCCCTCGCTTGTAGGATTGCGAGTGGACAAAACGAGTCCTCTCCCTTCCCTTACCACGCACTCCTTACACATTTATCCTCCTCCTCTAGTTTCCATGCTCCTGTCAGTCATTGGCTACATCCCTACATCTGCTGTCCATCTTTCCATCGCCACGCTATCCCAATGCGTCCCAGAAGGAAAAACTAAGCACTAAGGGTAATGTCTTTTGTTGTTCGCTCACTGATTGAGCAATACTGGTTGATATGATCATATTTTTGAGTTCCAGTAACACAGAGACTCACGGAATTAAGATCCCAGATTGGATGTAAAACCATCAGATGTTTAACTATCATGGGTATTTTTTCATCATGCATTCACTTTCTCTCCAGCACGTAGGAATTATCACCTCTGTCGAAACTAAAATGGCCGAAGTGGACAGTCCTGACGCACCCCCATCTAGAATAAAACCCGTTATTTTGAGAAAAAGCCATGATGAGGGGCTAAAGGGAAAAAATGGCCCCTCAGTTAGGGGGGGTGGAAGAATGAACGGTGGAGGGAGGAAGTGGGAGGGCGGATGGTGGGTGAAGATGAACGGATTGAAGGGGGGCGATGCGGGGCACAGTAGGGGTCTAATTCTCCCCATGCCCTGCTGCAGCTGTGCCCCTGAAACTGACTGACAGATCCCTATGCGTGGGGGGGGGTTCTGCATATGTCAGAACAGTGAGGGGCCAATGCAACTAACTTCCTGTTACAGCTCGCCACACTTTATGGAAGTTGATTTGAAACCTTTTCTCCAAGGTTGTCACAATCATGGTCGTCTTTGACCAAGACCTGAGAATCTTGTTTTTAGACCAATAGCCGACAGTATTTTTATTCAGCGTTCTTGTGTGATGCAGGGCGACATTTGAATTTTGACTTTCTTGGGGGGACTTTTAATTTGAGTGCGACCCACCTCAGACTCTGAACCTAGACTTTGGAAAACTGTATTCGAGAAACTGCATTACATTAACTACAAACCACTAACGACACCGCTGCTAACGATACAGTCATCCCTTTTGCATTGCCCTAACCTACGCTCAAATGAACTCAAATCCAAAACTGCACACCATTAGCAGCATGTCTCAGAAAAAGCCAAACACATTCCAATTACGTCTGTAGAGAAAAAAAATGCTGACTCTAAAGAGAAAACCAATGGTATTCCGACCTTGATTGGGACCTGATCCTGTAAGGACACCCAGGGCCAAACTGGAGAGCCTGCCTGTATGGGCATTTAAAAAAAAAAAAAACACAGCGAGACATGAAAACGCTGCGCTGTTTCAAGCAGCCGCCCCTCCTGTGGCGGGACCCTAAGCGCAGTAACCTTATATCAAAGCTTGGCATGTAGCGGGAGCAGCCGGGGAGAAGCACATTAATTATTGAGGAGCGTACGGTAACAAGCTGTGAGCGCCGGCGAAGGGCCTATTGTAAGGATGACTAGCGCCCCATGTCCGATTATCTACTGTTAACCTCATTTTCTTCCCCTTGTCTCCGCGAGCGCGTCGGCTATGAGAGGGAGAGAGATATCCGCTGCCTTTCTCTCTCTCTCTCTCTATCTCTTACTCGCACACACACAAACACACACAGTTGGATAGCGTAAAGGGCAAGTTATTGGCTCAAACGGCAGAATAACATGTCAGCCTCGGGGGGATTTGGACCGAGGTACCTTCTAGTGCTTGCAACCGTTCTTTGTACACCTCTGCAATCTTTACCTTTGTACGCTGGAATGCTGTTGGCTGGGGCTGGAGTACCTTTCGCAAGAATTTGCAATAGCCTAGGTAAGACCCTGCCTCTTAATGGCTGCTGAATATTTCTTTCCTCGGTTCCAACCAGCTGCAGATCTAAGTTCAGCTGGCTTGAAAAGCTCCCAGTCCGGATTTGGAGAGGGATGTGCAGGTAAAAAGAGACTAAGAGGAAATGTACACAGTTTGGCCTACAATTTAGGCATTTACCCAGAAGGACTTAGTTAAGAGGTAGGAGTCCAAAGTCAAGGATACTTAGGGTACTACTAAGGATACTATGATAGGACCCGTGGCTGTGGATAGACACAGTATTGACCGTTGTGGGACAGGAACCCGGGACAGTGTCTGCACCCCCTAGGCCAGGGGCCCCCAACCTTTTTTACACTGTGGCCCAGTTTTATATCTAGAATGTTTTCGCGGCTCGGCCAGCTGCCATTTGACAGCAAGGAGCATGGTGTCATGATGGAAACGTTATTTGACACTAAAACTGCCTTTATCATACATGCATTCCTTCAAAATTGAGTGGAGTGGCCTATCACCTACTATCCAATATTTCATGTTCCATTCATACCAGGAACAGTTCATTCTAGCGACGGCCGTTTTCAAGATTGGACACGGATTGGCTCCAGTTTCTTCATCCCGGAGAACCTAACCCGCTGTGATACAATGTTTCTGTTTTTGCTGGGAAAAGGGGGGACCGAGACATATGTGCTCAGTACAAACTGTGTCTGTGAGGGGGGAGACTGAGAGAGTGAGAGTTGACTGTCGGTTGGATGGTGCGGTAGGAGAGAGCGGGACCAGCAGCTCCCGGAGGATGCAGCCAGGGGCACCTCCCCTCTGCCGCGGCTGACCTGCCAGAGGGGAGGCCGGTCGAGAGAGAGGCCGTCAAGACAGGGTTGTTTTCATGGGCTCTGCAAATAAAGCGGCCTGTTCACTCGCCACTCCTGCCTTTGTCTCTCTGCGGACGGTGCCAAATATTTTTTGGAGGCATTTGTTTGCTCTGGGGTTTGCACGGCAATAGGTGGCCCGGTGGTTGGTAACCCCTGCCCTAGGCCACCCTGCCGTAAGCGCTTGAGATGCCAAATGGATCTCGACGGATGTTGCGCAGTTCTTCAGATCTTCAGATGTCCCACCCAACTATTATGTCTATTTTGTATACTCTGATTGCCCAAACTCGACATCTATTGCAGCCCGACCGTCCTGGTAGGGGGGTCCCTCTCCGTGTAGCCCCTCCAAAGGTTTCTTCCTGTTTTTTTCCTGAAAGGATTTGTGGGAGTTGTCCTCTGTGAGGGTGTCCAAGGCTGGGGGATGCCATGCGCTAACCATTATTGTTTTCACACTTTGGGCACTGTGAAGCCCTTTGAGACTGTAACCGGTATTAAGGGCTATACAAATAAAATGTGATTTCATTTGATTCATCACATCCAACCACCTTTACATCGGCGGCGTTACATTCTTTGCTGCTGCAGCCCGAGCAGATCCAAAGCGGGACGACTCATGGAAATGACAGGACTTTTGCGGCAATTCCGTAAATCTAATTTCTCTGAGGGCAGCGCTATGCTGGTGCTACTGAGCGTTTCAAACATCCATCCTCACCCGCTGCTCAGGCTTCATGGTCAAACCGAATAAACGCTTTGCTTTATCATCATTCTCCAAGGATTTTTTTTTTTAATGTTTTTTTTTTTCTTTAGAGAATTGTGTCTCGGGGGCCCCCACAGCCAAAACACTGAGATAAAGATGAGTACTAGTTCAAAACTCCTGAAGAGAGTTTGGGTCAAGCTTTTTCAGCGAGAGAAACAAAACTTAGTCAGCTTTATTAATCATTGACAATAATTACTAATAAAATGAATGATTAATAATGACCAGTTATTATTATCAAGTTCTTTGGAGTTCGCTGAAAGATGAGTAAGGAGTAATGGAAAGCTATTTGATTGCTACAACACACCTACAAGGATCGTGCCTTTAAATCCTGAGTGTAGGGTGCCATGAATCCACACACACACACACACACACAGACAAACACACACACCACTCGGGGGAAGCTTGTAAAAGCGAATGAACTCTACGCAGCCGACCAATAGTGACCGCTCTTTGATCGGAGTGCGGTTTGTTTCCTCAGGGCCACGACCCCTGACCCCCGCCGGAGAAAGGCAGAGTGCCTCCTCAGCTCAGTGCTAATGATCCATTTAACACCCCTCTGCCCTGTTAGTGTGTGGCGTGCCGAGAGAGAGTGTGTGTGTGTGTGTGTGTGTGTGAGTGTGTGTGTGTGTGAGTGTGAGAGACCTAGAGGCTCGCACTGCCATAGGTACACATACAATCTCACACATGACAACATGAAATGACAGCTGACATTGGAAGGGCTCTTACTTTTATGAATTTTTCAAAGTAACATTTGACAGCTGCTCGAGCGTGACGAGTATCGAGGCACACGTCTCCGATAATGTCGTCTCGTTGCACGACAAACCACAAATTTTCCAACGCTTTCCTCCGTAGCGCGAACCGCCACTTTAAAAAAAAAAAAATCCATACCTACATTAAAGAGGGATTTTATTAATTACACGCGAGAAAGCCGGAGCGCCGCACATTCGTTCGCTCTCCGCCGCCATTTGATGTGATTTCCGCCCCCACCCCCCCCCAAAAAAAAGGAGCATTCCCACGTGACGCGAATCCCCCGTCGCCGCTTTCTCCGAACGCAACAAAACAACAACAACAGCCACTGAGTCAAAGTGGGCTCCTCTCAGTAGGGGCTGGGGCCACAGTCCCCTTTCAAGTCGAGTTGCAACAATTATCTTCAAAAGCCAAGCTAGAGCGGGAACCTTTGTTTTCTCCCCCAATCCGCATGGCTTGAACCTGACCCTGTTTCTTCAAGCTGGTGGAGGATAACATGTTCCTACAGTTTGATAGCAAGAGTACTTTTTTCTTATGACTTATTCATCTTTTTTTTTCCCCCTCCTCTCTCTCTCTCTCTCGCCTTAATTTATAATTCATTTGATCTAAAATTTCATTAATTTTCTAAAATGTTCCAATTGGGGCCTTGCTGGGGCCCGGGCGAAGGTTTTTTTTTTTTTTTTTTCTTTTCTTTGTCCAACCCTCTTTTGTAGTCAGCTATTATTCTTTTATGTAGCAGCCTTGTAGAGGTTATCGTCTTCTGAGGGCAAACAGCGCTCGCTGGAAAAGTTTTAATCAGCTTTAATGAGTGGGGTCAGTACTGGAACCAGAGAGAGAGAGAGAGAGAGAGGGAGAGAAAGTGGCCTTTGAAACATATGGACGTTTTTCTCCTTTTACATTTTCTATCTCTCTCATTCACAATTTTCACTTTATTTATTTTTTTTGCCTCTCCTTCGTCTCATAGCCAGATTTTGCTCCAATTGCACCGGCATCTTAGTCATGCGGAATGGAGAATTCATTTTTTCCAAAGTATCATTCCGATCGGACACGTAATGCTACCGGATAGCAATTAGAATTTTAAAAGCCCTCGGTCAATATCCATCAAAATATTTCCGACAAGCGTCTGCCTTAAATTCCTCAACGGCGATAAAGCCAGTTTAGTATTTCTATTCCAACAATCCCTGCCTTTCTATCATTCCCTGAAATCCTGAGCGATCCCTCTTTTCTCCCTCTCTTCCTTAAGTTACCTTGCCTTTCTCCCGCTTTGTCTTTATCTAATGTCGCCGGCCTTTCTCCTCCCGCCTTTAGCCTTGGACTCTAATCTTCTTCCAGGCGATAGTCTAAGCCATTCCATTATTAGCATTTTATAGCCAGGGCCGACCTGGCAAAGATATGGCATACCTCTCGTCGCTGTAAGGCCACTGGGAAGATATGGTGCTCAGAAAGTTGAGATTCTCTTAAGTCACTCAGTGTGCAAGAATCTAACTCGGGGAATTCTCATAGTTCTGTCCTGAGTAGTCGTATGATTGCGGCGCCTTTCAAGGCTCACTCGAGTCGGATTGGAAGTTAAGCTAACCCACCTACACACCACGCACACATGCTAACATACTCAAGAAGAGCCAACGTGTTAAAGAGCTGTTGACAGCAGCACGCGATGGGTCATTGAACACATCCTCGCCACAACTTGTATTGTTGGCTTTTTCCCACGGCGTTTTAGAGTTACCACAACGTCAGTTACTACAGCACATCTGTGGACTCTTCTTGTGTGTTCTACTAGAGATTCAACCTCTAGATGATGAAAGCTTTTACATTAACTGTTCCAAAACAACCGGTGTCTGGAAAGTCTTGATCTGGGAAACAGGAAGTGATGCAGAAACTCAAACTCCATCAACAGGAAATCCAAGGAGAAAGACGTCTCAGTACGTGGACACACTGTTTGATTGACAGGTGATCTCTGGGAAGTGCAGTGCAGAAACACCACAGCGATGAGGCTGAGAGACAAAGATGGAGACTGAATCAACAACACAATGACGGATCGGCATTTTTAAAAGGAATATATTGATCATCTCGCGTAATGGAACCACTTTGAAATCATTTCAAATCATAATTGGCCCAGTTAACAGGAGGATTTCTACGTACTAGAAACTAGATAGTCATTAGTACAGAGAGATGTCTATTAGTGATTAATCTGTGGTGCACCTTTGGGTCCGTAGAGGTCTGCAGCCTGTACCAGTACAGCTCCAGCCCCGGCTGCCAGTCTTGCAGCCCGGGTGCCTCCAGGAAAATACTTTACTCCAAAAACACACCGAAAATGACCAGCGAAGCCTCACCGATGGAACAAAGGAGCGTGTGATGTATGAAAGTTGTAGGAAAGGAAGGGGGCACAAAAAGCACGGCCTCAGCAACTCCTTTTTTTTTCATATCGTCGGCATTCATTTGTTCATTCATTTGAGAACAACAAATGATTCTCAGCCGCTCTTGTGAGTTTTTCTTTTATCTGAAAAAGGAGCAGAGGAATAACGAATAAAGGAAAGACAGAGGGAGACCGCTACCCATCCTCTTGTCACACAAAGTAGTCCAGAACAGGGTGAGGCTCGGTGTGTTGGCTGAATCTGGGTTTGCAGATTCAAGCAGTGGTCAATTCTCCACAATGGCAGTGAGATCCCCAATAAGAAATCCAACCTTTCTTAGCTCACCTCTTTCACACCAAGGGGCCACAAAGCTCCATTGATCTTCCTCTTGCAAGCATTACCATGTTTTCCTCCCTTGTATGCCACAGGAAAAGGTTAGTCTGTGTGTGTGTGTGTGTGTGTGTGTGTGTGTGTGTGTGTGCGTGCATATGCTTGCGCCATATCTCCATCATCCCTATTATCTCTTTCCCCACATGCCGAAATGTCACTACATCTTTCTTGCAAATGTCTTCCTGAGTGCGTGATTTGTGGTTTTCCCGCATGCATATGCATACGCGCACGCTTGCTTTTCAGCCCGTGTGTGTGTGTGTGTGTGTGTGTGTGTGTGTGTGTACGTACGTATCTCAGATTGTACAGAATCTATTAGGGGTTGAGTGTGTGAGCGTCCAATTCTGTGTGTGTAAGCGCGTTCATGTGTATGTGCGCGTGTGTGTGTGTGTGTGTGACCTGTTAGCGATGCAGGCTAGCCTCGCCTGCGCTCCCAGCGGTGCCGCAGCCCGAGCTCAGAGGGGCCGGCGCTTAGCCCGGGTGTCGATAAGCGGCCCCGCTCTTCAAAGCGCGCCGAGGAAAAAACGTCTCGGCCCTGTCAAAGCCGGACAAATTCCCCGCTAACACCCTGAGCCTCGCTGCTCTAACAGTTCAAAGAGCGAGGGGGTGGGGGGAAGAAAAAGCCGGGAATGGAAAAAAAAAAGGGAGGGGAGGATAAAAAGAATGATATATATAAAACATCGGCTGGTCTTTTCTAGGTGAAGCCCAGGTGGACATTTTCTGCCAGATGCTCAGGTTGGCAGAGGAAGGGAAAATTGGGGCCATGTAGTGCAGCGTTTTTTTTCTGTCTACCGACGCCGAGTCATGCCCGTCTGTGTTTGTGTTTAAGGGCCCCCAGCGTTTCGAAAGCTCTTTTTATAGTAGCGGGTTAAAAAATGACCAGCTGACATTCATCGATACATAGAATATGATGTAACCAGGTGAGGACGTTGAGGGAAGAGCCACCTAAACCCTTTTATTTGCAAGAAATAAGAGTCTTAGGCTGATGTACATCATTCACATCAAATGAAATACAGATTAGGCATCATAGTAAGTAGTTTCAAACAGTTCGGGAAAAACAGAAATTAATGCTTTCCTCAAAGTCGAAGTATTTTTTTCCCTTATATTAGTAGTTGTTTCCATTATGGTGATCAGCTATTTGCCACGACCCATCAACAGGAACCGCCCTGCACGACACCGATCAGCGATACTACATTCCACCCTGGACACCACCCTGGACCTGCACATGCACCGCACCGCGAGCTCAAACTCTGAATGCACACTTCACCAATCTGCTGTTTTCTGTCAAAGACATTACAAACGCCAAGAATATAATCCTTAAAGTAATAATCTGCAACATTTCCATAGAAATAAATGTGAGTTTTGCCGCTTTCTATTACTGATTGATTGAAGAAGAACTGGGTATTTAGCGTGAGCAGCGATAGCCGCCGTGGCTGAACAGACAAAGAAAAGAGAAACTCAAACTCCATCAAGAGAAAATCCAAACTTTTTTGATCGTCTCGTAATGGAACCACTTCAAATCATTCTTTTGAAATAATTTCAAATCATAATTGGCCCAGTTAAGGAGGATTTCTGTGGCTCTACTGGAGCATAGATAGCCATTGATACAGCAAGGGCTTTTATACATAGAGATGTCTATTAGTGATTAATCTGTGGTGCACCTTTGGGTCCTAGAGGTCTGCAGCCTGTACCAGTACAGCTCCAGCCCCAGGCTCCTGCACCGTTCCTCCCTGTGCTCCCGGTGGTACCGAGCTGCCAGTCTGGAGCCCGGGTGCCTCCAGGAAAACGCTTTACTCCAAAAACACACCGAAAATGACCAGCGAAGCCTCACCGGTGGAACAAAGGAGCGTGTGATGTGTGAAAGTTGTAGCAAAAGAGGGGGCACGGGCGGGGGGTGAAAAAAGCACGGCCTCAGCAACTCCTTTTTTTTTTTTTTTATCGTCGGCATTAATTTGTTCTGGAGAACAACAAATGATTCTCAGCCGCTCTTGTGAGAATTTAGTTTTTTCTTCTTTTATCTGCCTCTCAGACATTAATTATATATTTATATAAAGAATATGCAAAAAAAAAAAAAAAAAGGAGCCGAGGAATGTTGGGTAAGGAGAACTGATTAAAAATTAAACAATGCAGAAAATCACTCCGTTACCTAAAGGGATGCTACAGTACATTTCTCTATTTTTTTTTTTTTTATCTTCGCTCCCTCTCTCCCTCGCCGCTTTCATTCTTTTTTCTCCCTCCTTCTTTTTTTGGTTTGGAGATTTCTTTAAAGCCGTCTGCTCCGCGGGCATGCATGCTTCCCTGGCCCACAGACAGTGGCAGAGTGTGTGTTCTTGCACATGTGTGTGTCTTCTCTCTCTGTGTGTGTGTGTGTGTGTGTGTGTGTGTGTGCGTGCAGCAGAGCCCGGGCTATTTGTCATGGCGCCGGCTGTTTGCTGGGTCAGTCCAGATAAACTAATGTGTCAGTGCAGCGGGGCTTTGCTGCTGACCAGAGCGTCTGCAATATGCAACGACTTTGAATTATTTCTCTGCCCCCTGGCTCCCCCACTGCGCGCCATGCAAAAAGTAAAGAGAAGAAGAAGAAGAAGAGGGAGGGAGGGAGACTGGGAAAAGGCAGGGACAGAAAGAAAGCCAGAAAGAAAGAACAAAACAAGCGATGGAGGATGTGTAGGGATAGAAGAAATGGGGAGGTGGCAAAACAGAGGAAAGACAGGAACAGAAAGAGACAAGAAAGATGGAGGGAGGGACAGTTTGTGCCTCAGGGAACGCATTAGCCAGCTTTGGAAGACAGACAGAGGACTGCAGCTGACGCTGACAAGGTCACCGGGGTGCCGGTCACACTGATGGCTTCGCGCCCGGGCAATGACAACATTGGCGTACCTGTCGCTGCCAAAAAGCGCCCCCCCCTGCGAGGTCCGGCTCGGTAAATACCGCCGCGTGGCGCGTTCAAGTGCAAAACGGAGCCTCAAAAGACGGTTTTTTGGGGAAAAATTAAGCAGCAGAACGAGGATATGGAAGCCAAAAAAAGAACATATAAAGATAAAACATGATCACTGACATCACTCACTTTTACTATCAACGGTTGCCGCAACATCCCATCCCATTTTAGCAACTTGTGCACCCTAGAAAACTCCCAACTTTCCCAGTTGTTTGCTGGGTCACTCAGGTTTTACTCTTACTTTTTCTAGCCGCGCCTGAAGGCAGCGTTCGTTTTTTGTGTGAGCATGTGAGTTTATGTGGTCTGTATTTAAAAGAAGAATGTACCTGCGTGTAATCTAGGGAAGGCAAACACGTACCCGACTATTAGACCACGTAGAGGAATGATGCGGAATACCGATGCTGGCTTGTACCAATATGGACTAGCAACTAGGGTTAAGACATCAAGACTATGATATATATATAGGATATCAGCCAATGAAACCTGCCTCACCCTGCTTTAAAAGAACTGCTAACCAATCTAGAAAAAGTTTCATGGTTTTCAGTGGAGAGTTTTAGTCTCCCATGATGGTCTTAATGCTGTTTCAGAGGCTTTTTCCACCCTGAAAAGGATAAAAGTCTGGGGAAAACACTGAATCCTGAAGATATTGAACATCAAGATGAAAACTCACATCAGCTCAACCCTAGATGTCCAATATCCAGCTTTGTAATCATAATAACACCCCCCCCCACCCCCAACCCACACACACAAACACATTCAGCCCTAAAAGCACACACATATCCATGCCAGCGGTCATTACGGACTTACGTTTCCTCAAACCTCAGCCCTTTCTGCCTCGGGCTGACAACTACGTTGAGATTTTTGTCTGTCTTTCATTTTTTTTTTTGGCAAAGCATCAGACAAACAGCGCACAGCGGTGTATTAAAATGTCAGCTTAAAAGTGAAAAAAAAAATAAACAACTCGGGAGGGAAAAGGTTTGGCGATACTGCTAATATCCGACCCCAACCGCCCCCCACCTCCGGGACAGACTTGGTACGGCCCCCGGGGTGGCGTGGGGATTGACAGGTTGGTGGAAGGCAGGATCTCAGTGCCGGAGGGGGGTGGTTTTTTTTTCCCCCTGGTTGAACGGCAGGAGCTTGAGGTGTTAGTTTGAGAATCTAAGAATAAACAACGATAAGGCTTAAACTTCATTCTGGTGCACACACACATACATACACACATATATATATATAGATGCCAGCAAACGTGCAAACATGCCACAGCAGCACGCCATGCACAATGCATGCTCTAAAATGGTAGAAAATGACTTAAAAATGCCTTAATTTGACTTTCTATGACCAGAGTGCATTACAAGGGGACTCAAAATGCCTTAACACCATGCTTGCAAGACCGCATAACCCTTACTGATGCATTATATCAGCACTTGCAAAAATATTATAGATATAACTTAGAATGAAGTTAAAGCATCTTATGAACGTGTGTGACTATTAGAGGTTGCACTGATATAATGCATTAGTGGGCATCATACGTTAAGCGTGGTCTTAAGGGTTTATGAGTGCATTAATACTGCAGTTATGGGAAGTGTTAAATCTGTCTTAAGTGTTTTTTTTTGGCTGTTTCTCTTCATTATAAAAGTACAAATTCAAACTTTTCCCACTTCCAAAGCCCCTCTGGACGTTCGACCCCCGCCCGCCCGCCCGCCCGCCCATGCACTTCTCTCTCCAAAGCATCCCCCCCTTTTCTTTCCTTCAAACTCGTGCAATCTCCCAATCCCACACCCTAACCTATTAACGCCGGTAGTGTAGGCTCTCCCCCGGCATTTTCTCCCCTTCCTCTATTGTATAAATATACGATTAACTAAAAAAAGACATCATCTGTTTGGCTCGGTGCGGTCCCCGAGCGTGTTGTTTTGGCCCCCTGTACAACAGAGAGAGTGTTTGTTGGCGTTAACTAGCACACGTGTCGAAAATAAACACCTCGCTCGACGGCGATCCATTAATAACACGCCTTCGCTTTGTTGCCCGCTTGTTTCTGCTGCTGCTGCGTTTTGTTACTTTGCTGTCTTACTTTCCCCCGTCTTTTGTAGCGCCTGTGTGACTGTGTGTGTGTGTGCGCGCATGTGTGTGTGCAACATGCTTTAATGTCTATGAAGCTGTGTGTGTCTGGTTTTGTACATGTAAGTGTGTTTGTGTGTGTGCATGCATGCGTGTGTGTGTGTGTGTGTGACCAGGTGACCGGCATCACCGAGGACTTGCAGAGAGAGAGGGAAGAAATGGTGGAAGAAAAAGAGAGAAGAAGAAGAGAGAAAGGACGAGAGGCATAGAGAGAGAGAGAGAGAGATACATGACAACCATCAAATCTCAAAGCATCCAAAAAGGTTTACAATATTCCTGAAGTATTTGCACATGCATCCTCTGATCAAAACGTGTGTGTGTGTGTTTGCATGCATACGTGTGTGTGTGTGTGTGTGTGTGTGTGTGCGCACGTTCAGCCGAGCCAGTGCTATTTTGGGTGGCTGGCATTCAGGAGACACTCTCAGAATGTCACAAGAAACAAATAACCCTTCCCAAAAACCCAGCCACCCCCCCCTCCAACATCCGCCCCCACCCCCGCGAACACAAAGAAGAAAAAAAAAAAAGAAAACTTTCCCTGTTATGAATATGCAGATACATCACAGAAGAGTCAGCGCTTGTTTGAAGAACTGCTGCTTTTTGTTTCCAGCAATTAAAAGCGCAAACAACTGCTCTCTCTCTCTCTCTCTCTCTCTCTCTCTCTCTCTCTCTCTCTCTCGCGCTCTCTCTTTTCTCGCTGTCGGTCGGCCTATGAATATGGTTAGCGGTGCCAATACGGCTCTCTCGCTCGCCCCAACTCCCCGGATGGATGGAGATTAGCAATGGAAATGGAAAATACATAATGCAATAATGATGATGCTCTTCGGTCGGACGGCTTCGGAATAAATAACATTGTTGTTTTTTTTGGGAAAAAGTGGGAAAAGAAAAAAACACGATCAGCTTGATTTCTTTCTAACCGTTGTGCTGCTAAAAGGTATTCTTCTTGGAAAAGTTCTTGGAAAAAAAAACAACTTTTATTTTGTTATTTTTGTACAGATGTTGTGAAAGTAAAAAAAAGCTGCAGACGTCGTTTGTGTGTGTGAAAATACACCCGTCGTATCAGCCTGGGTCGTAAAGGCTGCAACGGAGAGGAGCGTCCCATCAAGGGATAGTCACTGGGAAATTCGCCACACAGGAAGTGCTGAAAACATAAGAGCAGCTATAGCGAGCGTTCCGTCCGGGGAAAGCTGGACTCACCAATGTTAGATCTTTAGCATGAAGCATCACAGACAAGCTGGGTTGGTCAACCGTGAGCACGCTGTGTGCAGTTTAGTGACGTCACCTTACACAGGATTTCTGAGTATCAAAGTAAGAAAAGTTCAAACAATTACCACTTTGGCCATTTGGGGCCACCCGCATGTGAAGTTGCCTTGTGCAGTTTAAAAGTGATAATTGCTGTGGTGTTTCTGCACTGCACTTCCACAGAGATCACCTGTCAATCAAACAGTGTGTCCACTACTGTGACGTCTTTCTCCTTGGGTTTCCTGTTGTTGGAGTTTCTCTTTTTCTCTTCTTCTATTTAGTCCAAACAAACCCGGAAAATGCGTCACTTCCTGTGCGCCAGAGGATTTCTCCCAGGAAAGAACCTACCTGACACCGGGGTGTTTAGAACAGCAGATGGCAAAAGCTTTCATGACCTGGCTAGAGGTTGAATCACAATTGCCAGTGGTGGGGAAAGTTAACTTTAAAAGTGACTGGTTAGGTTACAAAGTTTCTCTTTAGTAATTGTAATAATATACTTTTAATAATATAGTTTTAAAACTAATATCATTAGTGTTGCAGTCTGACAAACAGGAACGCTAACAAAAATGAAACAATATGAAGGAAAAGTAAAAGTAACTAATAACGGATTACAAGAACTGTAAAACTACCACGTTAAGTTACTAGTAATACGTGCACGTGCTGCATGTAGCTTTGCTTCTACATACCCAATGGGAAACCACCAACAGCAGTAGCATGTAGCGTTCAGGACCAGTGTTCCCTCCGGGCTGATAGTTTAGTGACCTACGTCTCATCCTTTATCACACTGACCAAATAATTCTATCTTGTCAGTCATTGCTCCACTTTGTCCCCAAATATTTAGTGAATTTTCAAAGTTTTTTGGCAGCGAATGATATTAGAATGCAGGCAACGTTGCCACACCTTCGGGTTTAGTAGAATAATGACGGCTAACACCATCATTTGATCAGAATTCAGTACCAGAGCGAGTGTTGTTCCACATCTAGCCTGTATCCATCAAAATAACCCAGTCAAAACTCATTTCCCCCCCTAGTGTAGACACCTCAATCCTTATATTTGATAAACAGCAGAGGGGGGGTGAGGACGTGCCCTGTCACATCTCATGACTGGCTGAGTGCTGAGAGAGGAGGGCATCTGTCCGCCCCGCGCTGGCTACTCCTCAAATATTAATAATGATAATGAGCATAGGGCCGGGCGGGAGGGGGGGGGGCGGCCGGGGCCCCGCGACGAGCATCCCCTTATTAGAATAACCCCTGGAACCCCTCGGAAACCCATGCGCCCTCATAGGAAGCGAATATGGACACGCACATACGCGCATGGAAGCAAAATGGACGCAAAAGCCCCGCAAAGGCATAGTCAAAACAGAGCTGAGAGCATGCAAACACGTCTACACACACACACATGCACATGCACATGCACATGCACACCAAGTGGGACAGACATGCAAATAGGTATCCATGGGGACTGAGAAGAGGCTTCCCCTCTGGCCAGAGAGCCCCTATAGCCCCCTCTTCCACCCCCTACCCTCCTGACCCATGTCACACACAATCAGCCTCCCAGTCCAACACACACACACACACACACATTGTTTCTCCAACTCACCACGGCAACCCCCCTATGCACTATCTCTCTCTCCCACGCACACACACACACACACACACACACACACACACATACAGACATGGCGGGTGCCCTGCCTCACCCCTGGCCCCCGTCGGTCATTAGTATGGGGGCCTGTCTGTGTTTGTTTGGCTTCTAATGGACCATTTAAATGCAGAATATTCACAGCAGACAGGGCCGTCCTCGGGGGAACAGGGCGCGCACGGAGGCCTGAATATGCCGCGGCTCCATTATCCTGGAGGAAGTTATCCTTATTATCATCACACAATGCCACGCTGACTGGCAATGAGTCCGGCTGCCGCGGCCCCCTCAGCCCGGTCTCGCTAACGGCAGCAGAAGTACTCTCACACTCCTCTCAGCTTTATATATCACATGTATGTTTTGATATTTTTCGACTTATTTGCCGTTTTTTCCCCCCCCCCGCGCACATACTTGACATTGTCTTCCTGTCTCGGATATCGTTGCGGCCTATTTTTGCGCATCCGTGACGTTTTCACACAAGCAAACGTTCGTTTTTTTTTTGCTGCTCCCTTTTATCACCGAGCGATACTAACATAATAGAGATTCCAACTATAACCCGGTTTCGTGAAAGCTTTTACATTTGCAGTTCCAAACACGTTTCCGGGGGGGGAAAAAATTCCTCCGACGCACAGGAAATGATGCATTTTACATTTTCAACGGAGAGAGTTAGCGTTAGCGTTAGCGTTAGCGTAAATGCTGTTTCAGGTGCTTTTCCACCCTGACGAGAATAGAATTGAAGGAAAATACTGAATTTTCGAAATTCGTTTGGCATGAAATGTAAAGATATTGAATCTCAGCTATCGGCAGTATTGGCATCGGCCGTCAAAATCCCGCATCGGTCAAATCCTGAGCGTGAGCTAGATCGATACGTGTTGTAATACAGGACGTAAAGCCGACAGCGTGCTATCTTATACTGCACCGTGTCATATTGGACTCTGTGTGTTAATATTTGTTGATGTTTCAGTGTCATGTAGCATCCATCAGACAGAGTAGAAGTGTGTTGTTGTCCAGTTAATTTTTCTAAAAGCAGCATCTCTCCCTCCCTCTCCCTCTCTCCCTCCTACTCTCTCTCTCTCGCTGTCCTTCCTTGTGGTTAATCTTATAAAAATGAAAGGGACTTTGGCGAGAGGCCGATCAGAGTGCCATCCTCTGCCGCCGGCTGTAGATTAGCATAATATTTTAGAGTTTAATGTGTGTGTCTATAAATTGTGTGTGTTTGTGTGTGTGAGAGGGGTGTTGTAGTGTGTGTGTGTGTGTGCATGAGCGTGCATGCATATACACATGCCTCTGTGTATGTGCATGTGTGTATATTTATATATATATATAGGGCTGTGTGTGTGTTTGTGTGCGTGTGTGTGTGTGTCCGTGTTCGTTTGGGTGCATGCACGTGAGAGGAGTATTGAAGTGTGTGCATGTGTGTGTGTGTGTATATATATATATATGGCTGTGTGCATGTCTGTGTGTATAAATTGTGTGCACGTGTGTGGTGAACAATATGTATGTGCATGTACATACATATGCCTGTGTGTGTGCGTGTGTGTGTGTGTGTGTGTGTGTGTGTGTGTGGTATGTATGCTCAGAGGTCTCCGGGGAGCGGTGGTGGAGGAGGAGGAGGGGGGGAGGCGGGGGGCTGGAGGGAGGCCGCTAGCCCAGTGGGAGGCTCCAGATGTGGGGCTACTGAGCTGACAGGCCTGGGCCCCTCTGGGCGTATGTGTGCCAACCACAACCTCTCGCTCTGCAGCAGCCCTTCTGCAGTGTGGTTATGGTGTATGGAGAGAGAGAGAGAGAGAGAGAGAGAGAGAGACAGTTTGGGGTATGGAGAAAGAGAAAAAGAGGAGAAGAAAGAGAGGGGGATGGAGAGAAGGTGACCAGAGGGAAAGGAAGAAATACAGCCTGATATGTGATGTTAAAAACAAATACATCTGTGAGAGCGGTAGCAGAGACGTTTGAGAAGCAGGCTTGGGATCGGAAGGTTGCCGGTTTGAATCCCCTCCATATACGTTTACACACATTCAAATCTGCGAGCTGTCCAGTATAACCACAGGTTTATACTGGAGGCTGCACGGGAGCAGTTGGAGGTTGGGTGCCTTGCTCAAGGGCGTTTATTTGGAACCGGCAACCTTCCAGTCACAGGCCAGCGTCTCAAACGTCTCCGCTACCGCTCTCGCAGATGTATTTTGTGTTGTGATGATGTTTGAGCTTCGAGGCTAACCGCTGCCACCTCAATCCCCACAAAGCGAATGAGTGACGCCTTCCCCTCAACATCTACTGCTGAGGCACCGTCGAGCCAGGCACCGAAACCTCCAGTGTGTTGAGTCAATAGCATAGCGTAGCCTCGCTGCAAACACAAAGGATTTTTTTTTTTTTTTACAGTAATAACCCCTCATAATCTCATAGAGGGGTACACTCACAAACACACGTGCAAAAGATTGCTCCCAGACACACAGATGTACACAATTTATAGGCCTATATGTCGACACACACACACACACACAGTTTACTATATACACCGACAATGCATAAACACACCACCGCAATTCATACATGATCAAACACACACTTGTGCAAACATTTATTTGCAGCTGCATGCATACGCTATAGCCACGGCTGCTGTGAACCACACACACACACACAACACACACACACAGCCTTGCTCCAGCGTGGTGTGTGTGTGTGGTGTTGTGTACAGTCAAGCCTGCAGCAGTTCTTCCAGTGAATGTTATCTGGTCTTATCTGTGTGTGTGTGACTGGCCTGGTAACACTGGGCCTGCTCCATACGCCTTATCACCGGGACAGCCAGCAAACCCTCCCCTCCCGGACACACACACACACACACACACACACACACACACACATACACACACACACAAGCCAAGTAAGTACACTATCAAGAAAGTGACCACCTACAGTGCACACAATGGAGAAACCTATATCACCCTGTGCTCTGGAGATGGCTTGTTGACCGTGAGATTTGCCGCGCTTTGCACTTTGCACTTCCTGTTCGCCGTGCCGCAGGAAACGAAACGGATCCGGATCTCGCCTGAGAAAATCTCTGAAGGCATCACACAGGCACACACACACAAAAGCATTCATTTATGCCGCCCCCCCCCCCCCCTTAAAGCCCATATTATTTACTTTGACGTATACTAGGAATTCACGATGAAGGGGAAGTGAGTTTATAATCCTTTCACTACATCCCTATGTCCCAGACGCCCTATTTATTTATATATTTTTAAAAATATTTCTTCATTTTCAGGTAAAAGTGAAAGAGAAATTCACCGAAAGAAGAAACTGACTCGTTCGCAGCATCGTTCGCGGGGTAGGGCTGGGGTCTTTTGGTCAGCAGCCCACCCCCTGGTTTTTCTTTCTTCTCTGTCTCACGTGCAAAAAAACACACACACACGGCTCACCGTTGCCCCCGTTGTGTCGGCGGGGGGGGGTTGGGAGGTGTTGGGGTGGGTGGGGGGGCAGTGCCCGGGGCCATATGGCAGAGACACAGACATTTACATAATGTCATATTTTATTTAATTAGCCATTCTAAATGCAATCAAAAGCTGATGAGGGCTCGGAGCTGCCTCGCTGATTGGCAACATGATAGCGCTCTGACCCCAAAACACCGCCGCACCGCATCCCAATGATGCAATATTGAACCCATCCCTCTGCTCCTACGCAAAACCCCAATTCGCCGCTTGCTGCCAGTGTGTGTGTGTGTGTGTGTGTTGGGTTTGTGTTCGTCATTTAGTAATTGTGTGTGAGTGTGTGTGTTGCACGAGAGAGGGCGAGTAACTTCATCATTTAGTAATTGAGAAGGGGGGGTGAGGGTGAAAAAAAAAAAAAAAAGACATGAAAATGGGGAATTGGCAGGGAGGGAAAGAAAGAAGGAAAGAAAGAGAGAAAGAAAGAAAGAGTCAGGGGAGACAGGTGTGAAAGAGAGTGGGTCAGCCAGTGTGTATCACATGGTTTGGGTTATATTTGGGGCGGTTGGCTGGTGTGACGGTGCAGGTGTGTGTGTGTGTGTTTGTGTTTCTGAGAATCAGGAACTAGACCGGTAGACTAGTCCTTTAGGACCACCCTGCTCAGCCAAGTGTCAAGCACACACACACACAAACACACACACACACACACACATTGAAACTGCCTTCCCAGAGGAGAGGAGCGTTGGTGGGTAAAGGGACCATACCAGGTCCCCTTGAACAGGAAGGAAGGAAACAAGGCCTAACGTAACACACACACACACACACACACACACACAAAGTGAGTGCATATGCCCAAGCGTGAATGCACACAAATATCAGTGGGTGTTCACACACACACACACACACACACGCCGCCACGCTCTCAGCAGCAAGTCAAATAAACAGTCTCGGCAGGGCGGTCAGGTACTGCATGGTTTAACAGGGCCAAAGTGTTTTAAAGAGGCTGCTGAAAGGTGCTCAATACGGAATGGGCTGTTTCTGCTGGAATAAATCACTCTTTGTACTCCTCAACCCGGCTCTCCGGCTTACAGAAAACCACCACGGTAAAAACTAGGCTTTCACCGATGTGTCAGGCTTTCACCGATGTGTCAGTTTGACGATATACCAGGCCGATATTCCTAAAAACAAATGGGATCTGGTCCAGTCAGTGGGGGGTTCAGTAGGGGGTTTTAGTGTCCCATGATGGTCTAAATGCTGTTTCAGAGGCTTTTCCACCCTGACAAGAATAGAATTCTGTAGGAAACATTTGGTCAAATAAGATATTGATATGTTTCTGCAGCTTCAATCCAAAAATTCCAGTGTCATCCTTGAAAAAGCTTGGTTTTCTCAACTGCGGTGTTCAGAGAGCAAAGGGTAAAACGCCACATGTAGCTTCAGTCCAAAATATCGGTATCCTAAAACCCCTGTATCAGTCGAACTCTCGTGACAACCTGAACCGAGAGATTCGTATCGAGAGTCATTTTTATATGGGTGCATTTGCTTTTGGTGGCGAATGAGTACAGTGGTTACACTTTTTTTTTAATTCTGTTTCTCTATCATTTCCCATTTCCCATTTCCCATATCATTTCTCCATATTGTGACAAATGAGGAATTCAAAGGTATTTCCCTCCTCGTTGGAACCGGTTCAGTTGAGGCACGTGATCAATAGCACAGCAAAGCACATCTTTGTCAGTCTAAAGCCATATGACCGATATAATGCCTCAACGTTATACTTTTAGGCACAGAAACAGCTTGCTTTACTTTGAAACCCTAATAAACATTCTATTTCGCTTTTATTTCCCACATGTTGAATGATAGAGTGGATAAAAGGTGTGAATAAAAAGCACCTGCACTTCAAGTCAAGAGGACAAAGCTACTGCATGAACTAGCCAATCGATTGTAGAATGGCATTTTTTACCAATATCATTTCTAATCAAACTTTTTTTTGCCCTTTATTTTGTTAAATTCCTTGATTTTTAATTATTTTCCATTCCCTCACATGCAAACTCTTTATTAAGATCATTCTTCCTCTCTGGTGGTCTTGTTCTCTGTGTTTCTAAAGTGGGTTTTGTCTTGCTTATCATCATAAAATGGTTGTTCAGCTATGGTGGCGGGAGCACACACACACACACACACACACACGCACAGACAGACAAACGCAAACTGTCTTTCCGTCTCACTTCCACGAATTGCCCTTATCAGTGAAGTACGTCTAACCCTGTCTCCTGTAGTGTGCTATAGGAGTGACCAGCCCACAAGCACACACACACACACACACACAAGCCCACTGACCCCAGGGTTAACCACGCCCGTCAGTTCTTCTGCGCAGTAAAGGGAAGGCATGACATTGTGTTATGACTGTAGAGATGAACAAACACACTCTGTGTGTGTATATAAGAGAAGGAGGGACAAAGAAACAAAGATAGACACAAAGAGAGGGATCAGGAGACATTCACAGCATTCACATTCACATACACAATCTCTTCCCTTCTGGCTTTGTCTACATCCACCCTTTAATAGAGGGAAGCAGAATGGTAGAGAGAGAGAGAGAGAGAAAGGTAGAAGGATAAAGATAATCTTGAGGCTTAGGACTTTATCATCGGGGCAGAAAGAGGACTTGTAAGGAATTATTGTGCTGAATAAGACAGAGTAAAGACAAGTGTGTTTCATATCGAGTTTTTTTTTTTTTTATTGGAGCCTCCAATAGCCGATATTTTGTGGCAATATTCAATATCTTTAAGTTTGACTGTTTTCATGCCAAAGAAAATTCCAAATAGTCAATGTTTCCCCCAGAATTGTATTCTTATCAGGGTGGAAAAGCCTCTAAAACAGCACTTAGACCATCACGGGACACTAAAACTCTCCACTGAAAGCCATATCCTACTAGTTAAATTATTTTTAGTTGGGTAGCAGCTCCTTAAGGCAGGGGGAGGCAGCTTTCACTGCAGGTTTTACAGACTGTTGAGTAAAATCCTCCCACACCACACTGGAATCATTTCTCTGTTCAGACATCTGATCAAAATGATAAAAAACCTATTGACTAGCCGTGGTCGGGGAGGGACCTCCATCATATCGGAGGCGGACGACATTGACCAGCCAATATCCAATTTTGAATGAAAGGCCGCAAATACCGGCCCCGTATACCATTCCAATATATTGATCTATACACAGGGACCAGGACAAGTATAATTGTACCAGCTGTAACTGCAGAAGAATTGACATTACCTTCTTGGCCATCTCAACAAAATTGAATGAATTTCTTCTTCTGAGAACTGATCTACATCTGATTGATTTAGTGTTTAGATAATGTAGCTTGTTAGTTAGCTAACCATAGTATCTGGTCAGATAACCATCACTGTCTTGTTAACACATCTGATTGGCACACTAGCTAACGTATCTAGTGGAAGCTAGCGTTAGCAGTGGCTAGTAGTCACATGTTAACAGTAACTAAGTTAGCCTGCTGGCTAGTTAGCTAGCTAACAGTTTGTTCAGGTTAACTGAGCTGACTCTTCTCCAGCTCCAACTCAGAGTGTTTTGGAGTAGAGACTAGGACTGAAGACAAGACAGTTTAGTGAGTCACAGTAACATAAATCGACCTGATCACACTATTCACTTTTACGTATAGGCTACTGAACTGAAATACACCATTTAGCCATTATTGGACCTCCATGATGGAGCCAGAAGTGATTAATAGATTTTTGACACATCTTCCAATCAGTCTCACCACTATTATAGTGTAGACAGTTAACTCAATATTAAATCAACAGCAAAAAAAGGCTCCCCATATGGGGACAAAATCTCATCATATTGGGGTCCGTGGCCTAATGTGTGTCCATCTGGGGGTTCATGACTTGAAAACGCTGGAGAATCCCTGCTGTATGCAGTATTACCTCCACAGTACCTCCATTGGCTCTGATAGATGACCTGTATCACAGTTATACCCTAGATACTGGTCTGGTAGGTTGTAGTGTTTCATTAACAGACAACTGTCTTTTACCTTTTCAGCCTCTGTCACACACACACACACACACTTAAGGTTCTGGTGGTCCCTCCTATTGTTTGCAGAACCAGCAGGGCTCCGGTTATTGTGTGTGTGTGTGTGTGTGTGTGTGTGTGTGTGTGGCTGTCTGGTTAGGAATTGATTCAGTCTGGGACTGAGACAGGGGTGGAAGGTCGTAGCCTTGACGGTGACCCCCCCCAGCAGA
The DNA here is from genome assembly GCA_034670405.1 of Hoplostethus atlanticus. Taxonomy (NCBI): domain Eukaryota; kingdom Metazoa; phylum Chordata; class Actinopteri; order Trachichthyiformes; family Trachichthyidae; genus Hoplostethus; species Hoplostethus atlanticus. The sequence continues at coordinate 532,810 of JAXDDX010000187.1, forward strand.
GACAGAGTGTGTGTGTGTGCACGTGTATGTGTGTATGTGTGTGTGTGTGTGTTCATCCTGTGTGTTTATCTTTCATATGATCAATTCTAAGTGATCATTTCTAAGTGTGTGTGTGTCCAACACATACACAATGTGATCATTTCTGTTTGCACATGCACTGTGTATTACTGCTTAAGTGTTCATGTGTTTCTTTTTGTGTGTGTGTGTGTGTGTGTGTGTGTGTGTGTGTGTGTTGTTCCCAGGACGAGGAGTGTCTCATTAGGCCCAGGAGGAGGCGCAGGAGGAGGAGCAGGGTCACTCCGGGGGGAGAGAGGAGATCGATCAAGAAGGATATCCCTCCCTATACACACACACACACACACACACACACACACACACACACACACATACACACCCTACCTTCATCACCTGGTATACACACAAAAACACACACACAAACCAATACACACTTGAACATACACTCCCCACTAACCCAAAACACACACACACACACACACACACACACACACACCTAATCACTCACACATACTCTAACAAAGCTAATCACACAGACATACAAGTGCATACACACAATTAGCATTTGCAAAAACACACGTAATCACATCCATACATACACACTCAAGTGCATCTAATCACACACACACACACACACACACTCAACACCATTCACATTGTTTACTACACCGTTTCTCGCAATATCTCGTTCTTCCGCAGTGACACGTGATGGACAGACGCGCTAACAAGTAAATGAATACAAAAGAGATGTAGGCACAGAGCGAAGGACAAACACTGTGCAAAATGACCTCAAGACACACACACACACACACACGTGCACGCGTGCAAACACACTCAAATCTAAATTACGGGTGCAAATTGGGCAATGGGAGAGACGCAGGAGGGGGTTGGTGGCGACTGAAATGGAAGAGCCGGACTGATCAATACTGCTGGAGATTTTCCTCTCTCTTCTCTCCTCTCAATTGTCACGCTGCCTCCAAGCAATTAAACGCTCTCTCTCTCTCTCTTTCTCTCTCTCTCTCTCTGTCTCTCTCTGTCTGTCTTTCACCCCCATTCAGTCTCTCTTGCCATCTTTCTTTTTCACCCCGTCGCCCTTTTTTCTCTTCCTCGTACATCTGTATCTTTGACTTCCTTTCCTCGTTGCCTCTCTTTCACTTTCTCTCCATCTTTGTTTCTCTTTCTTCATTCAGTGTGTCAATCTAGCTCTCTGTCCCTGCCTCATCCCTTCTTTTTTTTGCATGCATGCATTTATTGCACAAACAAAAAGCAACTAAATAACTTTCTAATGCAGTTTTGAGGTGCACGAACTTTTGAGTGCATTTTATTTTGAAACGTCATAATATCGAACAGTAAGTGCTTATTGGCATTTGTCCATCCTCTTTGGAGTACCGGATGAGCAGAGTTTACCGCATCAGGACCATTCAGATCGTTTCAAATACCTCTGATTGGGAAAGCTTTACGGCACATGTGGTAATGCGCTATGGTGCAAAGCCATAAGCTATCCGGCAGCTAAGTAGGTTAAAACACACCAGTTACCTTTAAGAAAAATATTGTTTTGCACAGAAACCATGATCAGATTCTATTTTTTGACTATTTCCATACCAAAACCAATCAAAAACAATGACAGGTATTCAATGTTTCCTTTCAATTGAAACCCAGGAGAAAAAAAAGAAGAAGAAGAAGAAGAATCAGCATAGGTGAAGGGCTTGTCATACACCACCAGTGTTGCATCGATCAATTCTAATATATATGTAACCAATCAAACCGCATCACATCCATCATATCAGAGGTGGATGACGCTGACTGGACGGTCCCGGCGCTGAAATACGAGGCCGGCTTTCAACAGCATTTACTCTCACGTACACCGGCGCTGTTGCAAAAGGCCGTTTCTACTTTCTGTGTGTGTGGATTTCCTCCATCGACTGCCTGCCGGAGTGTTTCCATTCTCGGTGTGAGGATCCTCGTTCTCCTGCGAGACCCGACACACCGAGTTATGGATGGGCTTTGATCAGTCGCTCCGGCAGTTACCCACGTTTCAATTTGAGTGCCGCTAAACTGCTCGATGAACGGAATAAATGGGAAATGTGTGAAGCGCTTTGTGTGTGTGTGTGTGTGTGTGTGTGTGTCACAGACAGAGAGAGACTATTTATGTACCCCTTCCCAATTTCACCTGCTCTACACTGAATTTTGTTTGGATTTTCCATGTATGTGCATGTGTGTGTGTGTGTATTTGGTCCCTCACATTATACTCTGTTCAAGCTCTGTGTGTGTGTGTGTGTGGTGTGTAAAAGTGTGTTTGTGCAAGCTCAAGCACACACCTGATGGGGACTATCTCCTGTTTCACAGCAAGGTCACAGAGGGAGTAGGCGTACACACACACACACACACACACACACAGCGGGTGGCCATAAACAGAAGCATACAGATGCCAGGTCAGGCTGTACACAGCAGGTCAGTGTTGGCTCTGTGTAACTCAGCGTGGTACCAACATAGATTAGCACCAGTGTGTTGAGGTAACATATTGTTAAAGAGGCCGTACAGGGGCTTTGTAATTACTCATTGACCCCAGTCACCCAAACACACACACACACATACATACACAGCCATATTGGAAAACACAATGCCGTACACAATGGATTCCAGGTTATATAACACCAAATGTAGATGTGATGACTCGCAGAAAGGAATAAAGGGAATCGATTCATTTCTTCTTTGTTTTGTCTGTCACCTGCTTCTGTGTTTCCTTTGTTCCTTTCTTTATTGTTTCCTGTCTGGGTGCACACACACAAGGCTATATTCTTCTTCTTCTTTATTTTTCGTGTTCTTGTTCTTACCGTTATTTATTATCGGTTGTTTTGTCAAGATTTTTCTTGTCAAGATCTGTAGCTCAGAGACCGCAAGAGTATCCCAGAGTAGCCAAATTTTGGTCGATAGGCTTCAAACCTCCTCCCCCCCAAAAAAAGAAAGTACACCGTTTGGCCGGTTAAACCAACAATTTTTCCTCAGATTCCTTTGCTCAAGAAAAATCCATTGGACATACTCGTTATATTTCTACCGTTATCGTTTACCGCCATTTTGAATTTTACAACATTTTACACACGGACTTCCTAGATTCCTTCTTAGATGAAATTCCAAACAATTCCACGGACAACGTTGATGGCGAAGCTGTGCAAACACGAAGTGAGGCAACATTTTTATAAGCTGAAACCCAGAGTACCTAAACTTCACACGTTTGTGATGGGCCCCAAAGTGTGTCAGAGCACATAGGGTTGTGCTCCACAGCGCCTCCATCAGGCCAGCCTTGCAAAAACTTTATTCTATTACTCCTGCAAAGTTGGTTCAATTTTACACGCAGCATATTTCCACTGCCTACATCATGGCTGTTCCTGAGAATGTCGATACACGTAACCATTTGGCCAAGGTGCACACATGAAGCTGACGGCGAAGACGGCTCAAACCTAAACATTGATGCTAGAGCAGTCAGACGTACAGATTTGTGAAGGGGTTCCAGAGGGCGTCGGATCACATGTGGTCGTGCTCTGCAATGTTGCTGTGAGGACAAATTAGCAGTTTTGTAAACTGCGATATCTCAGGCATCTGTGTGTGTTTGGCACACGGGCTGGGACTGTTTTTGGAACTTGCTAGCGGCTTGCTGAAAGAAAGAAGTGAAATGATTCATGTTATTTTCTTCATTTCCTTTTGCTGCCATCACATTTGTTCATTCTTTCTTTCTTTCTTTCTTTCTTTCTTTCTTTCTTTACTTTGTTTGACTTCCTGCCAAAATACTATATTCTTCTTTTTCTTCCTAATTACAATGATAATTATAAAAATAGCAATAGTAGTAGTAATAATAGTAGTAGTAGTAGTAGTAAGTAGTAGAGTAGTAGTAGCAGTAGTAGTAGTAGTAGTAGTAATAGTAGTAGTAGTAGTAGTAGTAGTAGTAGCAGTAGTAATAGTAGTAGAAGTAGCAGTAGTAGTAGTATGTAGTAGTAGCAGTAGTAGTATGTTGTTGTTGTTGTTGTTGGAGGGTTAAGTGTCATCCCTTTCTTCATCCCTGTACAAAAGTGTTTCAGCATTGCTCAGGCTTCCTCGAGGTGTTTGGGTTGGGGGTGGGGTGTGTGTGTATCTGTGTGTGTGTGTGGGGGGGTGGTGATGTCACTAAGAGAGAGGTGCATTGTGGTACTCTGACGGTGACGCCTTCACAGACAAATCGATTAGAGACGGTTCAGCACCGTGGACGCTCGGGGTGTTTCACACAGAGAGAGGGAGGGACACAGAGAGATAGATGCCCCCCCCCCATATTAAGGGCAGAGATGCAGGCTGAATCCATACACATTTGGACAGTGATGCATTGTCTGATTGTCTGATGTTTTGCACCTCTACTACTATGCTACTCCGGATGTGTTATACAAAGAAAGTTTTATTTTTTAAACTATTATTATATGTATTATTATATGCAACCCATGAGTATTACCAGACTATTGATATCTTGTTAATCAGGTGCACCACTCCCCATCTCCATCTCGACAACACACACACACACACACGCACACCCTTCCCCTTCGCCCCGTCTGGGCTGAAAGGTCAGTGTGTGTCTGGGAAAGCCGTGGTGGGATCCCCCCAAACTCACTAAAGGTCACTTGTATTCAGACCAGACACACCCATACCGATCACCTCCACTCATACACACACACACACACACACACACACGTACAGATGTACACAGGGCACGCAGCAGATTCAATGCCTGTTTGTGAAATGAAACATGGTCTTGCAGTCCGTCTGTGCAAATTAAAGAGAACACACTCTCAGAGAGGTACAAGTATTGATGAATGGATCAGTAGTGATGACTGTCCTTAATTAAGGGTCATGTCAATTCAATGCAAATCTGCTTTATTGGCATGACAGGAAAGGAAAATATAGTATCACTGAGGTATAATGTTATAGACATCAACATGTAGTTAGTAGTCATTAAACACAAATCAATAAGTATCAGTGTGATCAGCAGTATTCTAACAGACACAACTTCCAATACCACTTCAATTCAGCTGTTCTCTAAAGACCTTCCTGTATATAGAAATATAGGATGGAAATGGAGGAGGGGTAAATGCTTTCTGTCACCCAATTCAATTCATTCAGTTATCTCTCTCTCTCTCTCTCTCTCTCTCTCTCAATTTCAGTTTTCAATTTAGTTTGCTTTATTGGCATGAATGTTACATAAACAGTATTGCCAAAGCATCTTTGAAAGAATGAGATTTAAAAAAAGGAAAAAAAGGATACAATTCATCCAGAAAGAAAAGAATGGTAAAAAAGAATTGCGATAACCAGTGTGTGTGTGTGTGTGTGTGTGTGTGGTGTGTGTGTGTGTGTGTGTGCGCCAGTCTCTCTGTCTCTCTGTAACGGGCTCTTGATTTAGCTGATTGCAGACCAGAGGCCAGTGCTATGCTAGTTGATTATGATAATGGCAGACTGTGTTAACGAGAGGCCAGATCTGGAGTCAGCGCCGGGGCTGCAGTTGTCCAAACACTAACCTCAGTTTAGCATGAGAATGGAGACAGGACCTACTCTATCTATCTATCTATCTATCTATCTTGATTGATCTTCCTCCCCACACAAGGACTTTCCTGGAATTTCCTTGAAAGTCCTGGAATGTCTGCATGTGGATTATCCTCTACAGTTCAGAGCAGTTCTTGGAATACATGGATGGTTTTCACATAATCTCACAGGCAGATTACATCAAGGCACCATAAATAGATTTACAGCTTCCCGTCCTGTCTGGGAAACAACCAGACAATGATGGGCAATTTTATTATTATTTTATTTTTTTTAAGACCAAGGATCATAACATTTTCCCAACCCACAGAGGACTGCATCATCCTTCAAATTCAAGTAAAGAAAATACAAAATCATTACTGTGTGTGTACCATCCTGCTCCAGTGAGCGGAAATTAGCTAAAAGCCGTGATACAACAGGCAGTTGATTGCAACACGTCACTGTGGTTGTTCCTGTCCTTGTAGATATAGATCACACATTTAAGATGATTTTATTTGTATTTATTTATTTTTTGCTTGGGTTGGAGCAGCTCTACAAAATAAAATGAATAAACAACAAATACAATAAATAAATAATAATAATAATCATAATTTAAGGCTGTTTTGACAGCTGACATCCCAACGCCGAGGTGCAGCGGCCCAACTGATAATCCATCTTTTTTTTCTTTTTTTTTTTACCTTAAACCTCTGTCACGCACGCACACACACACACACACACACACACACACCAACACACACTCCGCTGTCTGGGGATTATTTGAATAATTATGAATAATACATGAGTGTCTCCCCTCCTCCTGGCTCCCTCCACCGCCTCTTATTGGCTTTGGCACGCCGCCACTCATTCACCGCTGTCGGGGCCCCCGGTCGGTCTGTCCGTCCGTCGAGCTGTGGGACCTTGACACGGGACGCGCCTTCAACAATCAAAGCTCATTTTCCCTCGCGGAAAAAAAAAAAGAAAATGAGCACGGGCCCATGACCACAGCAATCACATTAGCGGGGCCCTTTCTTATGGAAACGGGCCAAGTTTGGGGAGGGGGGCGATATTTTTTGGGGGGGTTGGGGGGTGTTGAAGAAGCGAAACAGGAATATATTGTTCTTCCAGTGAGGGTTTTTTGGGAAGGCTGATACCGACAGCAATGCTTTTGGATTGAAGCTCATGGCTGATGCTTTGTGCAGGTATTCAGTGTCTTTAAATTTGACCCTTTTCATGCTGGAGAAAGGACGTAGATTCAGTGTTTCCTCCCAGAATGCATTCTGACAAGGGGACGCCAAAACAACATTTAGATCATGGGAATGGGATCGGTAGCTTCTTACAACGGTAATTTGCGATATCCTGGTTATTTTCTTGTTTCGTTTCTTCGTTGTGGTGTTTCTGCACTGCTCTTCCCAGAGATCACCTGTCAATCAAACAGTGTGTCCAGTACTGTGACGTCTTTCTCCTTAGATTTTCTGTTGATGGAGTTTGAGTTTCTCTTTTCTTTGGCTATCGCCGCTCACGCTAACTACCCAGTTCTTCTTCTATGTATTCCAAACAAACCAAAAAACGCATCACTTCCTGTATCCAGAGAATTTCTCCCAGGAAAGACCTGGTTACACCGGGGTGTTTAGAACAGCAGATGGAAAAGCTTTTCATGACCTGGCTAGAGGTTGGACCACTATTGTGTGATAGCAATCAGTGATAGCGAGTGGCAAAATGCACATTTATTTCTATGGAAATGTTGCAGATTATTACTTTAAGATTTAATTTCAGATTTCATTGCAGGTGTTTGAGGTTTTAAGGATAATCCTCTCCCACACCACACTGGATTGTGATGTGGTGAGAGGTGGTGTGGTGTGGCTTTCTCTGGTGGGGGAGACATCAGGGAGGACCCTCCATCACATCAGAGGTGGACAACATCACTGGCTGCTATACAATTTTAATAAAATGCCAATATACGCTGTATGTCACATCTTTATGAAAGTGCAAGATGGTTAAGAGAGTAGAGAGGAAAGGAAGAGAGGAATAGGGAGATGGAGGGAGAGAGAGAGGAGACAGAGGAGGGAGACAGCTTCAGCCTTTCAGTGACAGGCCAGTTTCTGGGTTATTAACGAAGCGCAAGGCAGTGCTGTGTGTGTGTGTGTGTGTGTGTGTGTGTGTGTGTGTGTTCACCCCCCCCCCAAACCCCTCCTCATTGCCCCCCTGCATCAGGCCAGTAACAGAGGACAAGGTAAGCGAGTACAAACCAGAGACAGAGGGATAGAGAGACAGAGAGCAGCCAGAGAGACGGCATGTCCGTCCCGACTGTGAGGCACATTTTAAGACAACTTTTGAAATGTCACGTTAAGTAAGTCAGCTGGGTCGAACAGGTTTCTCGAACATAGAGAGGAAAGAGTCATTCAAGAATGGATTTGTATTAAACAGTATCACATGACATTCGTGGGAGGTTGAGGTTGGACAGGTGTTTCCTCAGAACGTCCAAAGCCACTTTTCATCAGGCGTCAGGCCCGTCACGCCAAAACCTACACGTTTCCGTTGCTGTTCATCTCACTAACATTTTGTTTGAAGATATCGGGAAAATGTTATTGACTGTCTCCTTTCAGCTTTTCTAATTCTAAAAAAGATACTTCGCTTTTGCTCTTTGGGGGTCTGGTAATGCTGGCCATGTCGTACGGATAGAGCAGAGCACGCAGGTAGAATAGAGATTTCGAGATTTGAAGCGCCTGAGAAGTTGTTATTGCTCTTCGGTGTCGGCTAATGGCCACATTTCACACTGCCTGAAGATGAAAACAAAAAAAATGCACTTGACCATATTGCTATGCACCAACTAATGGCCGTACAAGCATGCTAGGCACATCAGGAGTGAGAGAAACCCCAACACACTGGAGGTTGGAGGCTGCGGTGGACGGATATCATCTAGACAACAATTGCTACATTATTATTTAATTCAACAAATGTTGCCATTTGTGCATGATTTCTTCATTGCCAAATGAAGTTAATTGTCAATGAAAAAAAAAGTATCATAATTTGAGTTAAAAAAAAACTTGGATATAAACCCAGCTAGACATATAGATAGTATCAGTGTTTTAAGTGCTTTATTATTTTTGGAAAGAAAGAGAGAAAATTGGAGATTAGAGGTGTGTGTGTGTGTGTGTGTGTGTGTGTGTGTGTACATGCGTGCGTGTGTGTGACCCCCCCCCCCCCCCCCAGGTTGCCAACAAGCAGAAGGGACAGGAGGATGGAGGGATGAGGATGGAGGGGAAATCAATAGCTCCTCTGAGCACATTGTCTAACCTTGTCAGACCCGGGCAAGGGTATACTGGGATTCTGGGAAGACAAGGAAAGAAGGAGGGATGGGAGAAGAGGGGTGAAGGCAGGGGGGGAGGAGGGAAGGAAGGAATTGACCAGATAGGAGGAGGGAGGGAGGAAGAGAGGAATGAAAAGAAAAAGAAACAGAGGGGGGGAAGGAAGGAGGAAAGGAGGTGGAGTGGAGAAGGAAGGATGAGGGAAGGATAAGACGGCGACAAGAAAAAGGGAGACGATAGAAGGAGGAAAGAAAGGGGGAACAGAGAGAAGGAATAGATTCATTGTGAAGTAGCTGCCTTCGATTGGTACTATTAACATTATTAAACATCAACAAATCACTCTACATGACTACATTTCCCATAACCCCCCGTTGCTTCGGGGGTAGAGAGCATGCTTGTACGTACACGCACAAACACACACATGCAACTCACACAGTAAGAGACTGGGAGGCTTTAGAAGGCAAGCTTAGGTCAAGGGACACACACACACACACACACACTTTTTTGTCTTTCTTTCTTTCTTTCTTTCTTTCTCTCTCCCTCCCTCCCACCAGGACGTCATTACGCCGTAGTATCCATCTTCCATGTGTGACAGGACCATGTAAAATACATGGCGCTTGTCTTGGCTTAATGTATTGCTATGGAAGCAGAGGAGACCAGCCTAATGACCACACTGCTTCATTATTTCAAATATTAATATCATTTCCCCTCTTTGTGTCTCCTGCACGGTTGGCTGCCCCGCTGGAAGAAGCAAAAGGATCCAGGCCATCTATTTGAACCGTGCAGATTTTCACCGTAGGCCGGGTTTTTCATGTGGGACCACACAGTGATGTAGTGGATACAGTGGACCTCATTCATTGTAAGAGAGAATCCATAGGGAGGTGGTTGAACTATGACCTCCAAGTCAGTGGTCATCATTTGGTAAGCAAATGCTATAAACAAAAATCTATTTTTTAATGTTTAAAAAAACTATGCTCATATGACCTACATCAGTTTGATACTACTTCCTATGTATACCATGAATTTACAACCTAAAGATTTGTGTCAGCCTAAAAAGGTTATAAGAATGTACCTTTACCTTTAAGAATTATCCTTGCATACTGGTTAAAATGTGCCATTGCATTTAAAAACTTTAAAAACTCTTTTAATTTTCTTCAGTAACTCCTTCATTTCATTTTTTTTCATCCAAAGAGGGCTTTCAGGTGACATAACACACTCTATGGCGGCCATATTGGAGGTCCTCTGGGCAACAGTGGCTGTGAACTACCGATTGTGTTTCTAAGCTTACGACTTGGCCGTCCCAACAGAATTTCGTTTTTTTCACTGGGAACTGATCTTTTCATCACGATACCTATTTTGTGTTTAGATAATGTCAGCTTGTTAGCAAGCTAACCATAGTATCTGGTCAGCTAACCATTACTGTCTTGTTGCTAACACATCTGATTAGCACACTAGCTAACGCATCTAGTAGAAGCTAGCATTAGCAGTGGCTAGTAGTCACATGTTAACATGAACTGAGTCACAGTAACATAAATCTACCTGATCACACTATTCACTTTTACTTAAAACTTTACCGATTTGACCTACAGGCTATTCTCCGCCGGACTGCCACGCTAGCACCAGACATGGTTTATGAGAGATTTGTGACCCAACAGCAAAGCTTCTATTTATTCCTACTAACAAAACAGCCTGGACCAGCCACGCTGGTTATGCTGGAAGTCAGTTTATGTTGGCCATGCTCAGACCATAAATGCTGGTTTAGCTGGTGACCTGCTGAGTATATATTTTGGGAACTTTAATGCTGGTCTACTAGCCTCAGTGTTCTCATCTACCAGCTTAAGCAGCATCCAGACCATCTCTTCCCAGTCAAATGTCCAGCAGTGCCCACCATGAACCAGTTGACCTTTGCTTCTGTGCTGTTGAGCAAGGCGCTACCACTGAGACAGACATAGAGGGAAAACATTCGACTCACATACACACATGTTAAAAGTGTTCAAACGATAATACTGGTCTAATACCCCTCTCCTTTCCATTGTTCATGGTGGAGTCTGCACACAGTCAGCGTAGTTGGGAGACGTCAGGGCTCGTTTTGCCACCTTCAGAATAAGACGCTTGCTGCCGTTCATTTTTGTGCAGCATGAAAAACAACTTCAACAGACTTGGAAAAGTGCCTGAGCTGGATAATCCATCACAGTAAACATGAAGCCTTAACTTGGCTTTGTCAGAGAGAAATACATTAGATATAGACAGTAGTAAACGGGCAACAACTATGTGTGTGTGTGTGTGTGTGTGTGTGTGTGTGTGTGGTCTAACTTACTCACTATCCATAGTCTGTATATCATGTCCAAGCTTCTGAGAGGGTGGCTAAGCTTTGACTCTCTTTTCAACACACACACACACACACACACACACACACACACACACGGTAGAGGCTTGTGCAGAGTGGTTGACCTCCTGCCCTGGTCTCTGCTCTGAGAGAGTGATAGAGAGAGAGAGACAGAGAGAGGTAGAAAGTAAGCAGGCGTGCATATCTATCATATCCCCCCTCACTCCTCCTCCCCCTCTTCATCCTCTCTCTGCTTCTCCTCCTTCTCCCTCACTCCGCCTCATCCTCCTCTTCATCCTCCTCCTCCCTCGCTCCTCCTCCCTCCCTCGTCATCCCTCTCTTTCTCCTCGTCCTCTTCATCCCTCGCCCCCCCCCCCAACTCTTTCTCCTCCTCCTCCTATTCATCCTCCTCCTTGTTCTTCTGCTACTCCTCCCTCGATTTCTTCCTGCCTCTCCTCGCTTCTCACCGCCTCTTACCATTTTTCTTTTTCTCCTCATTTCCTGTCCTACGCTAGACAATCAATTTCCGCCCCTGGCATGGCCGACGCCCCCCCCCCCCTTCACTGGCACACACACACACACACACACACACACACTCACCGTCCCCTCAGTGTGGTGGTCAGGCGACTGGGGCTGACCTTTTCACCGATTCCTGTTATTAGAGAAACTGACATTCAAACCTCCCCAGCCCCCAGGACACTGGGACCACTCTTGAGCAACACACACACACACACACACACACACACACACACATCGCAGCTCTCCCGCCTTTTTCTGGTCCCAGCATCTCCCTATTTTATCCCTCAAAATTCATCCAAGAGACATAAATCATAAATCCTTGACAGTAATTTAGGTACATTTTGGTAATTGCTTGATCTAAAATGGTCAATGGAAGAAAAAGAAAAAAACAGACACACTGGATTGATCATCCATTTGTGGTTTATTCAGCGACATGGCTACCATACAGTAGGCGTACACTACAAAAGATAGTATATCTGATAGATATAGTCAGAGATTTGACTGATACCTTTTAAATTTGACCATTTTCATGTCAAAAAATGTGAAAAAATTACAAGGAGTCAGTGTTTCATCCCAGTTGGTCAAATCGGAATTTGTCGGGGTTGCCGACAAACTTCACGTTCGCTCACCTGAGACAGCCGTCGACGTTTTGTCCTGTCTTTTCAGCATCTCCGTCGGTTCACATCGGTGTGCATCCTACAATAGATGTGTTATGTCATCCAAGAAGCCGGCAGCAGCAGCAGCGGTGTGAACACTGCCACTGCGGAGGTCCGCATCCAGTGTGTGGGTATCAATGTGGGGTTGCTGGGATGGCAGGGCAGTACACTGTCCCGAAACTGAAAGGTCACAGAGCCAGGGCCCTGCATCACTCAGGATAGTCAAACACCTAGGAGCTGAATGTACGTGACTGTACCCACCTTTACTTTTCTGAAAATATGATTGATTGTGTTTATATCAGTGGTTGTTTGCCTTATGATGCTCAAGAACCGCTTCCATCCATGCTTTGTCTTACAAATGAATGAAAAATGGCACGGGGGTCTAACTACCAAATGTAGTTGGGCGAGTGAAAAGGAGAGAGAGAGCGAGGGAGACGGTGGGATGGAGCATATACATATGCACATATTTATTTGTGCACGATCTAACCACAAACAGTAATTGAGCAGAACAATATACTCACTTTGGTCTCATTTCACTGGTCCAAACTGATGACTGTTATTATAGCCAAATAGCGCCTACATCGCCGGAGTTGGCCTCAACTCATTTGAAACGTACAGACACACACACACACACACACACACGCAAAATGAAAATAAACACAATCAACGCGGGCTGTCATCAATCCGTCGTTCCGTTGTTACGGTGTTTTAATAAACTGGATGAGGAGGAAGAAAGGGATGAAAATAGTTGAAAGGAAGGGAAATGTACATTTACATGAAGGGAATGTTGCTTAGAGAAAGAAAATGTTCACATCGTGCGCGCGCGTGTGTGTGTGTGTGTGTGTGTGTTCGTACGTATGCATCTATAGCTTGATAATCCTAGCGTAATAGTTTCCAGCGTGTGAGCCCTTAGCCACATAATAGACTCAGATTAAAGGCTTCAATCTCCTGAAAACTGATGGCGCTTTAATAGTGGCTGCAATGAGCTTCATTCACACACACACACACACACACACACACACACACACACAGAAAGCGGCAGCACTCTGTCTTGAAATAACAATGTTGAACAAATACACTCGACTGATCCATGTGTAGATGGGGAGTAATGCGAGATGTGTACATTCTTTGCCGCTTTTTTGAGTGTATTGCTGCTGTGTGTGTATACGTGTGTGTGTGTGTGTGTGTGTGTGTGTGTGTGTGTGTGTTTACTTTAACAGAGAGCCTCCCAGTGGCCTTCCTCGGTGTCACTCAACACTTGGCTCACCTGCGGGTGTGGTTGATAACAGGTGTGTGCGTGTCTATAACCTATATCTGTTTTCGTGTGTGTGTGTACAAAGGTGCAGCTAGGCCAGTAGAACAGGTCAAACATATGACCAGTGCTCGGGGCAACAGGGCGTGTATGTGTTGCGTGTGTGTGTCATCGGGACAGTTCCTGGGAACACAATGAGGTGAGTGGCACATGGCCAAGTGTGTGTGTGTGTGTGTGTGTGTGTGTGTGTGTGATTCTTTGTGACACGACGTGCCGGAGGGGATAGGACAAGAGGTAACATACCTTGCTGTACACCTCTTTTATCTGTATCTCTCTATTGCTCTCACTCTGCGCACTGTAAAAAATGTCCACCTCAACAAGTCATTGACTCGAGTACCGAGACTCAAAATCGTATTTTTCTTAAAACGAGTGAAAGAATTGCGGTGAGCAGTTTCACCTGCTTTGGGAAGTTTCTGCAAAACAACTGACACAATCAAAATGACACTTGATTCAGGCAAATAGTTGAAACGAGTCGTTTTGCATTGCAAACAAGTGGAATTATCTCGGGTTTGTTGTGCAAGCGAACAGCGCCGCACGCTTTGGAAAATATTTGTATCTCTCTTTTGTGTTTTTTCCAGTTTTGTTGTTCATGAAAACGATTATCTGACGCACAATTCGAACAAAATGTCAGTTTGGAAAACTTTATTCACTGTCGTAATGCAATCAAATGCTAACGCTAATGCTAAAAAGCACCAATTATCTGATGGGTCGACCTGCAAGTTATTCATTTTAGGTTTCGGGAATACAGGAAGTACAAATGCAGTTTTCCACCAATAGCCATAGTTTGGGGGGGTGAACCTGTCAAATTAGAAGCTTTATTGGCTGCTAGTTGATGCCATTCTGCTGTTGGCAATGTTAGAAACTCAACTCAACACTATAGACTAAATGACCTGTTAAGATGGACATTTTTTTGTAGTGTACATCTCACTCTCTCTCCTTCCCTCTCTCTCTCCTTCCCTTTCTCTCTCTCTCTCTCTCTCTCTCTCTCTCTCCCCTGACCCAGAAAGAGAAAAAAGCCACCTCATCAGGTTCACCCTCCACCTGTAAGTCGAAAATAGAGCTTGTACAAAAGACAAATACGCCCATACCACACTGCTTAATGAAGAAAAGAAAAAAAGAAAACAACACCCCACTACATTTACAGTATCCTAATCCAGGACCTAAAACTAACTACTGTCAACCGGCCATCGGGGTCAGTGGATTTAGACTCTCACAAGCAGGATAACCTTAATTCCTAGCTGCCATTGATGGTTTTAAGAGGAGAACTTGGCTACCGACCTGTTAGTGGTTACTAGAACAGGAGTCTAGAGAGAGAGAGAGAGAGAGAATAAGTAATAAATGTCTTGAATGCATCACAGAGATCAAAGAAAGAAGAAGGTCATAGGTTGTATGTAGGTTTTGACCGATATGAAGATACAGATATTTTTGTATTATAGACGATATTTTGTGCCTTCTTCTTTAAATTTGTCAATTTTCATGCCCCGAAATTACACGGATTCAGTGTTTTCCTGAGAATTTTACTCTCGTCAGGGCGGAAAGGTGTCCGACACAGCATTTAGGCCATCACTATAACGTTCTTAAGGCAGGGTGAGGCAGCTTTGTGTGTGTGTGTGTGTGTGTGTGTGTGTGTGTGTGTGTGTGTGTGTGTGTGTAAGATGCATCCGCTCATTTACCTATGATCATGCAGCATTCAGCAGACATCAAAACTTGAACCTCGGGGGGGTAAAAAAAAGAGGGGCTGTAGCGGTGGCAACGGCTGTGGCAATCATAGAACTACACACACACACACACACACACACACACACACACACACACACGTTTCCTCTTCCCCCGCGGCAAGCAACAAAGGTGTTCAGTCATGTGAAACCCAATCCTGAGACCCACAAATTGACCTTTGACCTTTCACACGCACACACACAGGGTTGGAGAAGAGATTAAAAGAGAGGATGAGAGAAATGTGTGTGTGTGTGTGTGTGTGTAATATCAGGCTTGTAGACAATACAGAAGGGTCATAGTAACACATAACACACAATGCTTCCAGACATAACATAACACAGACCGGTCTGGGACAGGAGCTGCTGTCCCCTCATCAACCTGTGTGTGTGTGTGTGTGTGAGGCAGAGAGAGAGCGACACACACACACACACACACACATTCCATATTGAGTTTATGCAGTGTCCCATCTCAGCTCTCCTCTGCATTCTCTCTCTCTCTCTACATCTCTTTTTTCCAGCGAAGGTGACCCAACCCCCTCGTCTGTGTAGCTGCAATTAACCCCTGTAACCCTCGTGCGTGTGTGTGCGTGAGCGTGTGTGTGTGTGTGTGTGCGTGTGAGTGTGTATGACGACATTGCCCTGGAGACTCGAGCCTGTCTTGTGTAACCAAGTTCAGGACACTCTGTCGAACACACACACACACACACACACACACACACGCATGCGCACTGATAATCCACGTCTTTCCTGGGCCAGGCTTTCATCCATCTCCGGCCCAGGGATTTTTTCCGTCGGCCCGGCCAGGGCCACGAGGCCTCTTTCTGGAGGGTCAAGAGATCAGAGAGAGGCCCCCGGTGACCCTGGAGCAGCCAAGCGCATTACGGCCCTCCAACAGCTGTCCGCTGCCGCTTCAAGCACGAGGTCAGGGAGTTACAGTACAGTCGGGGATGTTGATGCAGTGCAGAACATCATCACGTACGTACGACCAGTGAGTCGGTCTTTTTGGTGTATGAATATGAGGTTAAAAAGAATGTTTTGATTAGGGTTTTTTATTGACCTCTATGTTAAACCATGTTGCATAAAAAAATAACACTTTACTTTAAGATGCTGATAAGGCGTCATAAACACATTATAAGCTGAGATATTGAGCAGAATGTGCTGTTTGGAGGTTTTCGCTATTGTAATGCGACTTTATCTGTGCTTCTGATGGGCTTATGGTCCACTTGCAATGCGGCACAATGCAAGTAAATGATTACCGACCGACTAGCAACTCTAAATGTGTTGAAACTGTCGCAAATGTCGGACCATGCGTGGGAATTCCACAGCGAAATGTAACGCTTTAAGTGCGTACAGTAGTGACCTGCATGCTGATGCCTGCACACACACACACACATGTCTCACTATATATCAGCACAAATGCACACACACACACACTCTCAAGCATGCACACTTGACACATGTTGCTCTCATCTCGCCCTGACCCTCCCCCTATCCCTCCCTCCCTCCCTTCATTCATTCATTCATTCAGTTGCGCTCGTTTCGACACTGAATTTGAACCTCAGACTGAGTCGGGGGGGGGGGGGGGGGTCGGGTGGCAGAATGAAAGATTGAAAAGAGACGAAATGGGAGGGTGGGAGGGGTTTCTTTCTTCCTCTGAGCCTACTCTCTGACCTTATGACCCCAGACAGGGTTTGACAACCCCCCCCCTCTCCCGCCAACCTCAATTTAAAGGAGACACACACACACACACACACACACACAGCACAGCTGCCATGTCTCTGTTTGATCTGGGTCTTTTCCACACCTTGCATTCCAACACTACTCTATCAAGACTAGTCTATAGACTTTGACCTCCTGCTAAGACTCAGTTTAGGGGGGGGGGGTGAAAAGTGACTACTACTACAAATACTTACAGGTTGTTCACTTGTTTCAGGAATTATGTCAGCATGATTCAGGAGAATTGGAGATGAACTGGCAGATTTGTTTCCACTTATTTTCAGAGAAACACGCTTTTAAGACTCAATACCAGATTAAATGTTATGTTGAGATTGGATTTTTTTTTTTTTTTTGGCAGCGTGTTCTTGGAATAGACCAAACATTCCCATGGCCACCGAAAGCCTCCACGGCGTGAGGTCACACTGCTGAGGCCGGCCGAGACACTGAGTGATAAAAACGCGCAAACGTTTGACCTCTTGACGTCATATTCGCAACTTCCCACATGCACCCAAACGCACCGTTTGAAGTGGAGCAGTAATCTCCAGTCAAACCAAAGGTGGCTAGTCTTGTTTATTCACCAGTGTGTGTGTGTGTGTGTAGGGGTGGGGGGGTGGTGATACTGGTGCACTTCAGTGATGATACACACATATTTCCCAGCTGAAATAATGAAATCCCTGCCATCGGTGTTCTAACACGAACGCTGGACTCGCCATTGTCGTGGATGGCGTAAGCCCGGCGTGTTTGTCATTCCTGCGGTGTGGCTGTTTGCCGTCGTCCATTTGTGACAAATGGCTTTGGAATCCAACACCTTGCGCTCACATTTCTCCGGACTTCATTGTTCCAGCGGGCGCTGCAGGTCAAATCGGTGCCTTTTCTCTATCGCCTTGTTTGGTGGGGTCGGGAAAGTTTTCCAAATGTATGAGATGCACTGTGACCGTGTGACCCCCAAGAAACAGCCCCACGAGTCATTTTGATATGATATGACGGATATGATGCATTTTGATTGATTGCATTTTCATTGTAGAATTGGTCGATACTACACTGGTTGTCTATAGGAAGCCCTTGACCTGAGTTGATTCTTCTATTGATCAGTATACATGAGTTTTAGTGTCCCATGATGGTCTAAATGGTGTTTCAGAGGCTTTTCCACCCTGACAAGAATGAAATTCTGGGATGAACCAACTGTGTAGTGACTTTAAACAAACATTATATATTTGAATGAGCCACTGAGAGGCGAACGGGTTGAACTTATTTAGGACGCGTGTTCTGGGGTGAAAATAAACCCATGTCCAGTGCTCTTCGTCTTTTTGTGTATTTATTTACAGTTCAGCAGCTCACCTTAGCAAAGGTAGATAACAGCTCTGTCCAAAATAGATGTTTCCCTTAATTCAGATCGTTCTTCAGCACGCCAGCCACTCTGGCATGCTGACCCACTGACACGGTCAAAAAACTGTTTGCCTTTCCCGTTCATTCACACCTGTCTCCCCTCACCATTCAACCACCTATATGCACATCCACACACTGCTCCACCCCATGTTCAACCACTGAACTACATGTGCACCAGATGAGGACACAAAACCACATAATGGCTCCAACACACCGGCCCCTAATTGTTAACGGCAGGAGGGCATAAACAATTCAATACATATTTATAAATGGAGCCAATAAATTAATGTGAAAACCCTAAATCAACAAAACAAACAAATAAACCAAAACACACACAAAAAAAACCTATAGGTCAGAGGTCACTAGTAATTGCCTATCCAATTACAACTCATATTTCAGCTTCTTGAAGAAGACAAAGTTTGGTCACTGGCCTATCCAGTGTACTGGTCTTGGTTTGCACTCGTGCAGAACGCACCAGTCCTTTCCTGTCTGGATAGGTCTCTACAACTCTTCCGAGTAACCAGGAACTACGTGGAGCTGTAGCATCTGCAACAAGTACAATGTCTCCAGGAACAAGGCTTCGTCTCTCCTTACTCCACTTTTGACGCTCCTGTAGCAAAGGCAAGTATTCTCTTATCCAGCGTTTCCAAAAAAGGTCAGCCATGTACTGTACTTGTCTCCACCTCCTTTTGATGTAGAGGTCGGATTTCTCAAACAGTCCAGGTGGTAAGACTGGTTTTCTTTTCATTGTGAGCAGGTGATTGGGTGTGAGAGCTTCTAGATCATTTGGATCTTCAGATAACCTTGTGATGGGGCGGTCATTTAAAATGGTTTCGACTTCGCACAGAACTGTGTGGAATCCCTCGTCACTCAGGGTTTGTTGGTGTAAAACTGATGTTAGTATCCGTCTAACCATCCTTATGATGCGCTCCCATACACCTCCATGATGAGAAGCTGTTGGTGGGTTAAAGCTCCACTTTATTCCTTCCTGCAGAAAAGCTTCCTGTATTTTGCTGTGGTTTAGAGCAGCAAGAGCTTCCCTCAACTCTCTTTCAGCACCAATGAAGTTGGTTCCATTGTCCGATCGTAACTGAGAGACCTGTCCTCTTCTACAAACAAACCTGCGCAGAGCGTTTATACATGAGTCCGTGTCCAATGAATAGGCCACTTCCAAGTGGACTGCTCTACATGCCATACAGGTAAAAATGACTCCATAGCGCTTTTCCAAGTTACGTCCTCTCTTGATCTCAATTGGTCCAAAATAATCAACTCCAACGTTGGTAAATGGAGGAAGATCAGGAACAACTCTTTCTATAGGCAAGTCTGCCATTTTTTGCTCTACCAACTTCCCTTTATGGCGCCTGCAGAAGCCACATTTAGACAGGATCTTTCTTGTTGCTGCATTAGCACTGGTAATCCAATATTTCCTTCTCAACCTGGAGAGAACGTGGTTTCTTCCACCATGGCCCACCTGTTCATGAATGTGTTTTAGTATCAGAGTAGATACATGTTGGTCTTTGGATAGGATGACGGGATGTTTTGTCTCCTCAGGCATGGCTGCCTTATTCAATCTCCCTCCGACTCTAAGCAATCCATCTTCCAGAATGGGGTCCAGTTTGTAGATGGTGCTGTCTTTTTTCACTTCACGTTTTCCAGATGATAACACAGCAAGTTCATCATGAAACCTTTCCTGCTGAGTGAAGCGAATGATAGCCGTTTCTGCTCTCGAAAGATCGTCTGGAGTCAAACTCTGTCCTCCTAATGTAGCTTTAATCCGTTGCATTTTCTGTTCCACTTTGTTGCTATTGATGCCTGCATCCCCCTGACTCATTTGTTCTCGTTTTCGACTCATCTCCAGTAGAGTCTTCCTTAATTTCAGGATCCATGCAACCGACCTCTTCAACCTTTTCCAGTCGGAAAAGTATGTTATCAATTGATGAGTGGCACTTGGTGTATCCTCGACAATCACTGCATTGGTTGTGAGCTCCCTTTTGACCTCCGGATCATCAACAGCAATATCAGAATCCAAGCTGCTAGCTGGCCACTCTTCCTCGGCTCTCCACAGAAACTCAGGTCCATCAATCCATCTTCTGTTTGCCAACAAGTGATCCATCTTAAATCCCCTTGAGGCTTCGTCTGCAGGATTTTGGGTGGTATGAATGTATCTCCACTGTGTGGCATTGGTTGCTCTTCGGATGGTAGATATCCTATTCGCCACAAAGGTTTGGAATCTCTTGTCCTCGTTTCTGATATACTTTAAAACTGAAGTACTATCAGTCCAGAAACATGATTTCTCAAGTTGAAGCTGTACTTCCGTTCTGAGCATCGTGTCCACTCGAACGGCAAGAACGGCAGCAGTGAGTTCCAAACGAGGAATTGTCACTTGCTTTAGTGGTGCCACTCTGGCTTTGCCTAGCATGAAAGAGACATGAGTTCTGTTGCTGTTGTTCTGCATCCTAAGATATGTCACAGTGCCATATCCACTTTCACTGGCATCTGAAAAGTGATGTAACTGGCCATGAATGGGTTGTCCAAAATCTGCTGGCTTGAGGCATCTATCAATCTTAAATGCTGTCACTCTTTCCAGGTCTCTTAACCATTTGATCCACTGCTGTTGGAGAGTTGGGGGAATTTGATCATCCCATCCATAGCTCCTCCTACACAGACCCTGTAGTATGAGCTTAGCTGGAAGAGTGAGTGGTGCAAGAAATCCCAAAGGATCATAAACTGAGCTGACTACAGATAGAATCCCACGTCTAGTATGGGGCTGTTCCTTGAGTGCCATCTTGAACTTAAAAGTGTCTGATTCTACACACCAATGAAGGCCAAGTGCTCTCTCGACTGGCAGTTGGTCTCTGTCCAGATCCAATTCATGCAGATTCTTTGATCTATGCTCTTCTGGAATGGATAGCAATACTCCACGGTTGTTACTAATCCATTTTGTCAAATGGAAGCCTCCCTTATGACAAACAGCTGTCAAATCTTTAACCAATTCGACAGCTTCCTCCTCAGACGGCAAGCCTTTAAGACAGTCGTCCATGTAAAAGTTTCTATTAACTGTGTCAATTACCTCAGCAGGGAAACTGTTCTGGTTATCTTCTGCAGTCTTCCGGAGTGCGTAGCAAGCACAACTGGGTGACGACACTGCCCCAAACAGATGCGCAGTCATCCTATATTCCACAAGTTCTTGCTTTAGATTGCCTTCAGGCCACCACAAGAACCGAAGGAAATCCCTATCCTCTTGTGCCACCTTGACTTGATGGAACATAGCTTGAACATCAGCCATCAATGCCACAGGTTCTTGCCTAAATCGCATGAGGACTCCTAACAAAGAACTGGTGAGGTAAGGGCCTTGAAGAAGCTGACTGTTGAGAGATTTTCCTCTGAACTCAGCTCCACAGTCAAATACAACACGAAGAGTTCCTTTGGTGGGATGGTACACTCCATGGTGAGGAAGGTACCACACTTTTCCATCAGACCGTTCCACCTGATGTGCAGGCACACGCTCAGCATACCCCTTACTGACAACATCACTGAGAAAGTTGGTGTATTCTTGATGGAACTTCTCATTTCTCTCAAACCTCCTCTTCAATCCAAGAATGCGCTGCTTAGCAACACATTGATTGTTTGGCATAGAGACCTCTTCTTTCTTAAAGGGAAGTTTCAAGCTATAATGTCCGTCTTGAAGCTTGACTGAATTTTTCATGATTTCCATGAACTTCACATCGTCTCTTGACATCTCCTCTTTGTCTTCTGATGTCCTTTCATTAAAATCATGGTTGTACTGATTATCCAGCAACACTTCCAGGTTTTCTATGGAGATCCTGTTAACAGTAGCAACGGAGTAGCCACTCTCACACCGCTCATCACTGCATCCTTGAAGGGGACCATTAATAACCCACCCCAATAGGGTCCTAATGGCATAGGGTCCGTTTCCATGGCTGTTCACTACTTCCCAAGGTTCAAGCAATTTGGAGGCGTTGGTACCTATCAACAACTCCACATCAGCTTGAATGTGAGGAACACCAACACCATCCAGGTATGGCCATTTAGCCAAATCCTCTTCTTTAATGATGTTATCTGTGCTTACAGGCATCCTCTTCTGAGTGTAGACCTCTGGTAGATCATAGAACTGCTTCCCAGTGAGACTTGAAATCTCCAAACCTGTCAACATGTAGCTGGAAACTGATGCCTTTGAGCCCATGGTTCGTAATCTGATTTGGGCTTTCCTTCCAATCATATTTAGCTTCCTCATCAGGGTTTCTGAACAAAATGTGGCTGTACTACCTGGATCTAGAAATGCATAGGTTTCTATGACTTTGTCTCCCTTGTTGGACTTCACCTGTACCGGTAGAATGGATAAAATCCCGTCACAGTTTCCGGCCCCTGTATGACCACATTTTTGCAGAGAGACAAGTGCGCTATTCACCGATGGTTTCTTAGGCTGTTTTGTGTCTGTGTTGACTGCTCTCTCTCTTTGGTTGATGTGAAGAATGCTGGGATGGTTTCGGCTGCACACCTTGCAAGTCAAGCGCTTATCGCAGTCCTTGCTCATATGCCCAGTGCAAAGGCAGCCAAAACAGACTCCTTTCTCTTTCAGAAAGTTAATCTTTTCCCTGTGTGTCTTTTCCTCCAATCGTGGACACTGCTCCAGTGTGTGACCTTGAGAGCAACACATACACCAGCCCGTGTTGTTTGCATGTGAATTACTTAGCCGTTGAACCTGATTAGACTTTCTAGATTCTTCCAATGTAGGGGTTGCAATGGTAGTAACAGTAGTTGCAAAACTGTCTCCTTTGATTCGTGGCTTCCACTGTGCTTTCATCCTATTCACAGTTTTACTTACTGTACAAACTTGTGTATTCTGAATGTCCCCAAAGATTGGGTCAGACACTATCTTGACTTGACGCTCTATGAATGTAACAATATCAATGAACTGTGCCCTGCGATTGAACCTTTCCAGTATCTCACATGCAGAGATTCTCCATTTTTCTCTTAGCTTGTATGGAAGCTTCAGAATCACTGTTCTCATATTCGCTGGCATATCCAGTTCTCTCATGTACTGTACATCCTCCATAGCATTGCAACACTCGTGCAAAAATAGTGCATAGGCTTGGAGAGATTTAACATCCTCAGGTTTCACAACTGGCCAGCCTATGGCTTTCTCCATGTATGCTGCAGTGATCTTGTGTTCATTCCCAAAGTGTTCCTTTAGCAAATCCTTAGCCATGGTATAGCCTCTGTCTGGAGCCATAAGCTGACAGCTACGCACTAGCTCTCTTGGCTGACCTCTTGTGTACTTATCCAAAAAGTACAAACAATCCCCTTTATTGCTTGTATTACTCTCCACACAATATACAAAGGCTCTGATAAATGTTCTGTACTGCAAAGGATCCCCATCAAAAATTGGAATTTCTCTTGGTGGCAGTAAGTGAGAGGTTTGTTGTTGTATTAGCAATGTTGCTACTTCATTTTGCCTTTGCAGTAAGTTGCAGAGAGCTGATGTTTCCTCATTTCCTTGAAGAGATAGTGGAGATTGAATGACGTTTGGATTTGTTAGCTGCACAGGAGCGTTCAATACAGGTTTGTTTGATGTTTTTTCAGGTACTAGTGTTTTATTTAGTTGACTGTCCTGACTGTTATCCTGTGTTGCATCCTATATGCACGTTGTTGATGTTGTTGTGAGTCCACAGGTGTTGGTTGATATTCTTTGGCATGTGGGCTGAGAGCGGTAGCGGTTTCCTTTAACCTTGCTCCCTTTTTAAAGTACGATTCCATTCCATTTGATTGTGTATTTGAAAAAGCTTGGTGACTGGATGCTGTTAATATTGCTAATTTAGCATCAGAAGCTGCCATTTCTGTATCAAGCTCCAGCCTTTCCTTTCTCTTTCTGAGCAACTCTGCTTGCTCCTCCAGAGCATGCTTCTCCTTTAAGGCTGCGGCGCGAGCTACAAGCGCAGCTCTCTCTGCCTCTGCCTGAATGCGTGCTGATGCAGTAGTAGATTTACTGGATTTGCTGGTTCTTGAACTGGTGTAACTTTTCCGGCTTGATTTCTTACTCGCAACATTTGTTTCAACATTCGAAATGCTATCACTAGGGTTTTACTTCACTTTCATTACAATCCTCCTTGTTGACATCTTCAGCAGGTTTGGAAATGTTTGCATTTGACAACCACTTATTCACGTCCTCAGTAAATGCATTGACACTCAACAGTTTTGCTTTGAACCATATCTCATGTTTTTCCTTTTCTTCCAGAGGTAGAAATTGTAATAGAGAGTCATGCGTTTCTTTTGCTTCGTTGCACAGAGTTTTGTATTTGTCAAAAGTACAATGCACCTCTCCTTCATAGCTTCTGTCCTGCATTAGATCTTCAATTGTCCTTTTTAGGTCAGATGCTTTGTTAAGTTTGGCTTTCCTGGCCTTTTGCAGCTTGTCCAGCTTATCCATCAATGCCTTTTGTGTTAGTTTACCAGGACGTTTATTGACAGATTTTGTTTCCATTTCACCACTGGCCACGCCCACATTGGACTGCGTTTCAACCACAGCGGGCTCATTAACATTAGACCCTTGCTTCTGTAAATCCATCACCAATCAAACATATAAACAATACATTTAACAGACAGACCACCCCACAGATCATATAAATATAAGTTGGAACCAATGCATTGGATTTACACTCAAAATAATGTGTGCACACACTTTATGAATGGCCATGTACTGTTTGTAGCGCTACACATACCTCTGTTCATTCACTGTCCATTGTGAGTCGGCAAGAAGTCCCGGTAGCAGTCTCTGCTCGTGGTCCGACGTTGTCCAACTGTAACGTTGATCCATGGCGAAACAGAAATCCAACGATGTCCAATCAATCAGCTGTTGCACGTAATGTTGATCCAAAGCGAAACGGAAATCCAGCGATGTCCAATTAATCAGCTGTTGAATCCCGTGAACGACGATCCTCAGCAAAGTAACAATGAAGCAAGTTTTTTGACTTGAATGTATTGACTTTAAACAAACATTATATATTTGAATAAGCCACTGAGAGGCGAACGGGTTGAACTTATTTAGGACGCGTGTTCTGGGGTGAAAATAAACCAATGTCCAGTGCTCTTCGTCTTTTTGTGTATTTATTTACAGTTCAGCAGCTCACCTTAGCAAAGGTAGATAACAGCTCTGTCCAAAATAGATGTTTCCCTTAATTCAGATCGTTCTTCAGCACGCCAGCCACTCTGGCATGCTGACCCACTGACACGGTCAAAAAACTGTTTGCCTTTCCCGTTCATTCACACCTGTCTCCCCTCACCATTCAACCACCTATATGCACATCCACACACTGCTCCACCCCATGTTCAACCACTGAACTACATGTGCACCAGATGAGGACACAAAACCACATAATGGCTCCAACAAACTGAATACTTGAATTTTTCGCAGCTTCAATCCAGAAATATTGGCATCGGCTTTCAAAACCCTCAGATACTCTATTAAATATCATCAATTGCTGATGTGCAATGTTGTAATTTGGTTTTTGGCGTATCCACTATCCCTTAAACTGACTCTCTACTTCTACATCAGTTACTGATTCCCTGCATTTCCCAGAATGCCTTTCGAAAGAACTGGTGTGAACTTTCAATCAAAGGTGGGCGTATGGGCATATAAATATAATATAAATAAATATAAATAGTCAAGTGTATTGTGAACATTGGGCGTGTCTATGACCATAGCTGCATTGCATTCTGGTCTATGTCGGTGGAGAAATTGGTCTCTCTTCCTCTTCTCCGATGGATTGAACGTCGGTCTAGAAAGAAGCCCTTGCTCTTTGATTCTGAGGAACTGCCAACAGCGTTAATGTGTTTTGGTGTGGATTTTTTCTTTTTCTTTTTTTTTCTTTTAAGAAATACTCCTCAAGTTCCAAGACGTTTGCCGATTGCCACTTCTTTATTTTTCTATTTCCTGTGTTCGTGTGCACGTTTCAACCAATCATCTCACAGCTTGCTTGCTAGCCTCTCCGGCCCTTCTCCGGCTATGCAAGAAACCGACTTGCCGCCGTGTATCGACATCGGGTCAGAGCCATATTTTTACCTCTTAATGGTGGTGCTTCGTTTCTTTAAGCTGTTCTCAAGTCGGCGCCTTAAGTACGTTGTGGTCAGTGGTGGTCAATGTCCATGCATTATTCCTGCGTTGGCTTTGATCCCCATTGTACAGTAAGAGGCATTTACTTTGCAGCCGGTTCCTATATGACCGCAGTGGTCAGCGCGTATTAGACCGCTCAATATGTATAGAAGTAGCTACTCCTCTGTATGGGGAGGTTGGTCAGGAGAAAATGCACTTCTGTGGCATAGAACAATATGTACACAGATACTAAAGTACACTCAGAAGGAAGAAAGACAGACAAAAACACACACACACACACATACATACATTCTTTTTCCTTTACATACATTCTTTTTCCTTTGACCGGATTCCATTGGAGCTGTGTTGTGCCAAGGCCATGCAGCGACAAAAGCGGTGTGAAAACGCGCTTTCCAAAGTCTTTGGAGAATCTCTCATTGTAAAAAACCCTGCAGGCCAAAGACAAATCCATGGGAGTTTATGGGGGACTTCAGGTCATGGTTGTATAGATTTTATAACAGTGACAAATGCATTATGCTTTTCACATAAACCAGCACAGGAGAGCCCCAGTAAAGCAGAAAAGGCCTGAATGCTTCACGGGTTTATAACACAATGAATTTATCACACAGAGCGAGGGGAGAGAGAAGAGAGAGAAAGCAAAAAAATACGGCGCTGATTTGTTTTATTTGCCTAGGCTGTGCTGCCAGTGGCTACTCGCGTTGTTTAACGGAGAGTAAAGAGGAAACTGAGGTGGGGAATAAAGTCTCTGCGGCCTTATAGCGTTCCCACGTCCCACCACACCTGAACCTCTCGCGGCACGGAGCCTCTTCAGGGTGAGCGGCTATCGGGCCACATACTTGGAACATCACAGGTTTGAATCAGATTTATGACCTTCCATGTCTGTCATTATTCACACACTCACACTGGGAACTTCCCAGTACGACCGCGGTCTTCTGCCCGTTGACC
Source organism: Hoplostethus atlanticus (assembly GCA_034670405.1). Classification (NCBI taxonomy): domain Eukaryota; kingdom Metazoa; phylum Chordata; class Actinopteri; order Trachichthyiformes; family Trachichthyidae; genus Hoplostethus; species Hoplostethus atlanticus. The sequence continues at coordinate 560,368 of JAXDDX010000187.1, forward strand.
AATCAGCAGCTCCACTGGAGCAGTTGAGGGTTAAATACAACCGCTGTTGCTCAAACGCCCTTGCTCGAGGGCACGTCGAAGATAGTGGTGTAGGGGAGGGAGAGTGTTACTCCTTCACTTTCCCCACACGCTACGCTATCACCGGCTCTCTCTCTTATAAAGGAAAACACATTATATTTTGTGTTCTTTATTTTCACAGGGAATAACTGAGCTTTCTCTTTTAAAGCAATTAAGCAATGCAATTTCTGGCCACTACATTTGAAATTGGCAGTAGTGAGCACATTAAGAGAACTGCTCATCTCAAGTCACTTACATCGCTTTTTCCCCCTGGCAAACAAAGTGTGCGAATGCTGCGCAATATAGGGTGAGCGCCTTGATCTGCACCTGCAAGCAAACGTGGTTGTAATTGCGGAAGGTGCCATTGCTAGCTAAAGCCAAATTGACTTGAGGCCAGCGAGGGGAGGTGGTGGTGACAGGAATCTAGCCTGCAACCAACATGTCAATCAAACAGGGGAGCGGTTACAACCTGGCCACAGGTGTGAGCGGTTTGTGTGTGTGTGGGACGCATTACACGAGAAAAAGGCGGTAAACAAGTCAAACATTCCCAAAACTATATTCGTTTTATGAAGTAAGGCTCATCTGAGAGTTTAAGCAGCAGAAAACACATCGACTGGGTAAAGTGAGGTGCGGCACTTTTATTTTGTAGTATTCTATCATGGTAATGCAGAGCAAAAACCACCAGGCATTTATTTGGACGCCCCATCAGGGATTCAAGACCCTCTAAGCTGATAGTTTAGTGACCTACATCTAATTATTTATCACATTGACCCAATAATAGTTGATAGAAGCAGGTTTGGAAGTTTTTGATATAATGTTGAAGTGAGTCTTTGCCATAGATATGAATTTAGTGAATTCATGCCCCCTGCACACACAAACATATGTTGTGTGTATGTATGTCCCTGACCGACTGTTGTGTGACTTCATTGTGTATTGCATAAATGCTTTTTGTTCTCAGGTGTCTCCTGAAAAAAGAGATCTTAATCTCAATGAGATTACCAGATTAAATGAAGTAAAATTAGTAAAAAAGAAAATGTGGCATGCAAAAGCAAAGAAAATTCCATGCATGCATTTTTTTTAACCAATGAGATTAATTAACCTGAATGCCCCGGCAGGTGTCAGAGTGTGCGTATGTGTGTGTGCATGAGAAGAGCAGGAAGGCGTGGTGGTTGGAGGACATTGTGCTGATTGATAGATCCTGACAGCTTCATGAGGCTTTGTGACTACTGAGCAAACAGAGGGACATAATGATATTTACTTAAGTACACTTGGCGAGGGGGCCAGCATATACTGTATGTGTGTGTGTATGTGTGCGTGCGTGTGTGTGAGAGAGAGAGAGTGAAACAAATGGTAGGGCGAGAGAGAGCGAGAGAGAAGAGAGATAAAGGGAGGGAACAGCCATTATCAGCAACAGATAGCTTGAGGAGTGACATGTATAGGATGTGCTCCGAGATAGCGTGCAAGCTAGGCTAAGGTGGCCACACACACACACACACTCGCGCACACACACACACACACATACATGTGTGACACATGACCCTATAAGTAGTTGCATATCAACCTGCTCAAGCTACGCCCCTCCCTTCCCCCGAGTACAGAGTCAAAGGGTAGGGAGGGGTGATAAGGGTGGGAGGTGTGTGTATGTGTGTATGGGGTGGGGGGGGTGTTCACCACAGGTCCCAGTAAGAGCTCAAGACACTGTGGCCTCATTAGAAAAAGCATGCTAGCAAACGCCCTGTGTTAGGTAGGCCAGCTGACACCCATACCCCCTCTGCACACACACACACACACACACTTAAAGGGGAACTTATAGGGATCCTAGAAAAGCTATTAAAGAATGGTTTTCATAAAACTTAAAAAGATAAGAGATAAAAAAAATAATAATAAGGGAGTGTTGGCAGCAAGGCACCTGTGACAGAAGGAAAGAGGTGAGGGGGAATTATCTATTGGTGCACACACACACACACACGCACGCCCAGAGGGACATTCAACTCAGTGGATGTCACAGACACACTTGAGATAACTTAGCACACACAGTCGAGATAAGCGACAAGTGCAGATATACTTTCATTTTTTTATTAATTGTTTTTCGATAAAGGGACAAAATGGGTGTGTGAACAGGATTATGCAGACATCTGCCAGAAAACACAGACAGTGGTTTTCCCAATACAACTGAACAGAGACCCCAAACAAATACAACAGAAATAAAAGAGCTAGGTTTGTCCAATGACCTTCGGCCACCATTACAAAAAAAAAAAATTATAGTAGAACCAAAAAAATAAAAAGAAACCAAAAAAATAAAGATCCATTCCATGTCTCTGTTTTGAACAGAGCATATAGGTAATAATAAATAGTAACTCCCATAGTAAAAGATAAAGTTCAAGTTCAAGTTACAACAAACAGCTCTCAGAACAGGAATAGAAAAGGCTGATAACAAAATATTCCGCATTGCCATTTACAAAAAAGTCTCAACTCAAGCAGGCTTCTCCACGTCCCCCGGGTCATTTTTAAATATGCTTTGCATATGAAAGTATACCCAATCTAAATATAAAGCACCATTTAGTATTTGGCAATGAAAAAAAAACTGCAAAACATTGATTTATTTTTTCCTTTTTTTTTTTAAACTCATTTATTTCTACGCTTTTTTATTTTTTTTCTCCGTAATCCATGTACTGCATATGAAGTAAGTTTTTTTTTCTCTTCTCGGTAAGATGTTGGAATGTAGTCAGGTGGGAGGGGTGAGAGAGAGACAGAAGCACACAACAGAACAGGCCGACGTCAGCTTGCATTACTGCATACAAGAATGGCAGCAGGGGGGGAGAGGGGGAGGGAGGGGGGAAGAAGGAGGTCCAAACCAAAAACCAAAGAAGATATGTACAACCACCTCTGTGGACAGGAAACAAGAGCGGCAGCCATCTCATGGCCCGCGACGCCTCCCGATGCCACATACTTTAGCTGCTTTTTTATTGGGTTTTTCATTTTATTTCTTTAAACATACAAATAATTCGCACTATATTATCCTGCCAAATTAAAAAAATATACCGTGGCAGCTTGGGATTTTTTTCCACTACCAAAAAAGGTATGGTAAATACCTTTAGAGAGAACAAGCAACAGTTAAAAATACGAGCCTCAATATAAATACTATAGTGCCTACTCTAAGTGAACATTGAATTCAAATACAATTCTAGAAATACAGAAAAAGTAGACCATAAATGTGTTTAAGCATAGGAATTGACATGAGTGTGCATTTTCCTATATTTTAAGTTCTTTATTATATATTCATATATAATCTTAATCCTTTCCCCAATGCAAATTGTATTTCAACCTGAAGAGCTGTGAAGAGCCAAGGCAAAATAAAATACAAAAAAACATCACAGATTGTTTTTTTCCTTTTTTTTTTTTTTGTTTTAACCATCTCGTATATACTGTGATCCGAGTCTTGAACACCACCCAAGATGCCGAGGAAAAAGAGAAACGACAACGAAACTTAAATACAGCTTCCCCTTATTAAAAGATAGTGAAGTCTTATTTGCAAAAAGAACGGTCATTTTTATATCTATACTTAAAAGGAAGATTTGTACAAAAAAAAAAAAAAAAAGATTCTTGCAGTGTGAGCAACGGGTTTTGAGAGTTTGTCGTCTGGCGAGCAAGGTCTATAGATCATTCGGGTCTCGGCGGGCAATGGCAATACAACAATGCGGGTGTTTGGTGCCGGTACAACCCGTACTGGGACCAGCGTTCGTTTCTGGAAACGAGTGGGAACACCGGTACCTTTTAAATTTATAGACTTTGCCGGCAGGGAGAATTTTTTTTGTTGTTGTTGCCCAGGCTGAGCACTGGGAGGTTTCTAGGGGGCGACGAAAAATGGTTCAACGGTGAAAGGGGTGCGGGTACAGAGGTCAAGGGGTCAGGAGGCTGGAGTAGCTGGCGACAGATTATGCCTAATCTTTTACTGCTTTTTTAACAACGGGACCCTCGTCATCTGACAGCATTTCAACAAATGTTTTCCCCTTAAGCGTAAACCTGTAAACTGGGAAAATTTGAAACAGTGCACTTCATGTCCTATAAATGACTAGTCTAGCGTTTAGACTCAACCCGGGTACCGGCATTGCATCAATCTAGGAGAGTGTAAAGTAAGATGTCGGCGCTTACATCTCGGGCAGAGTGTGACAAGTGGTATACTACGAACAGCTTGAGTGAATGTCTGCAACTCGACAAGGAAAAATAACTCTCCTTTTTGGGTTAAAAAAAGCAATAGCAAACAAAGAAAAACGTGCCCTGCATTAGCCTATGTAATTAGCCTAGCAAATTCTCTTTTCAAGAGTACAGCTGCATTTTTAGTGACTCGTTCTTTTCTTTCTTTCTTTCTTTCTTTCTTTCTTTCTTTCCTTCCGCAATTCATAGTTAATCACCCTGTTTTGATACTTGCCATGTAAAGTGAAAGAGATTGCCTCAGATCCCCACCCCCCCCCCAACTAATGTGTAATTTCCAGTTCTGTGTAGCTTTCTGTCTGTCTAGCTTTGCAGTTATTTCAATGCCCTCAAATATAGTCCGCCTCGATTGGAGCTCATATATTACTTTATGCATTGTTCCACACACTGACATATCCAAGCAGCGTCATAGGTTTGTGCTAACGCAGATGCATGACACCTCTCAGCCATGCGCCGTATCCCTCAAGTTCAGGATTGTACGTTACAGAGTACCTTTATCTTAAAGTACCTCCTTACCAGAAACAAAACTACAAATAATTCAGATATACACAATACTGCTTGTACCATGCTTGCCATGAAATCCACATATTAAAGATACTATAGAACATGTAATAGGTAGCTAAATGATGATTAACTAGAATTCTCTGATCTTTCATTATCAGTTAATTGTCACAGTCCATTTGAGCAGTCAGGTACTTGATGCAAGGACCTTTCCTTAAACCCTCTAGCAGTATCTTGTGTGACCCCAAAACGTATAGCGGATAAGATTATGGCCAATGCAGTCTTGAAATATCAAAGGCACTCTTTTTTTGTTTTACCAAATGATAGTACAAATTGAATTCTTAGCACATCCTTGTCTTTTTGAAAGAAATTTGAAGGCTGTCACCACTTTCAGTTTAGTAATCAAGCCAATTCATGACTTTGTTTTTTTTCATCTCTTTCACCCTGTGTGGACATAGCGTCTTTTAGAAAGATCAGGTTAAGTGCATTTCCAGGGTTGTCAGAAGAGGGTCAAGTCAAAGACTGTTCATTTTCCATGTTACAACACAAAACTGTACATGATATGTGTTACAGAATGTATGCAGCATGGATGTATCTTTCTTGTCTTTTCTCTTTTTGAAGAATAAAAAGAAAAAAACAGAACAAGAGAAAACAGCAACACATTTACTCAACAACTAACCAACCAGGGACAAGTTCTTTTCTTTTTTTGATTAGCAAAAAACATACTATGCATGCTGACTAATTCTTAAAAATGGAAAAGGAAAACTCAAAAAAGAAAAATAGTACACAACATGTAAATTATTGCACAAGAGAAAGGCTCGAAGTTTTGCGTCAATGCAATAGTATTGCCCCGATACAGATCATGCATTCAATGGGTAATGGAAACGGGGTGTGCTGGTGCAGAGCACATGGTCTTAAGCTTCCACCAGACTGGCGAAAGAGGTGTGTTGGGGCTGGGGCAAATCTACAAGGGACTGGGGTTAAACAGGGGACTGATGGTGGACATAGCTGGGGGGAAATGGTCCCACAGTTCAGCCTACTACTCCGACTTTATTTCGGTACTCAAGGGACGGTCACTGTGCCATTTTTTCATGTGTTTCTCCAAGGTGCTGTAGACACTGAATGGCATCTGACAAATCTCACACTTGAACACGTCTTTGCCCACCTGGCCGTGGGTCTTCATGTGGCGTGTAAGTTTGGAGCTCTGAGCACAAGCATAGTTGCACAGGTCACACTTGTACGGTCTCTCACCCGTGTGGCTGCGCCGGTGCACTGTCAGGTTGCTGCAGTTCTTGAACACCTTCCCGCAATACTCACACGTATCGCTTCTCCGGCCATCCTTGGAGCCGGGCCGTCCGTGACCGCCAAGGTGCGGCGTGCTGCCCCCACTCCCCGTACCGCTGCGGCCCGACACCCCGCCGTCCAGCTCCCCCGGAGGGGTCGAGAAACGCAGACTGCCGTTCTCCGAAGAGTGCTCAGATGAAGAGGCAAAGGGCGATTGTCTGGAATCCCCAAAGTTCAGAAAAGGGTCCTTGAGTTGTCGGGAGGCGGCATAGCCAGCCAGCCACTGAGAGTAGACGTTCTCTGTGTTAGGGATGGTAGGGGTGGGCAGGTCAAACTCCTTCTCCATCTTGATGCGTTTGGTGAAGGGGCTAAGTGGACTGGGGCTGCCCAGAAGCAGTTTCTTAGAGAGGCCTACAGACGCAGCTTCGTTGGGAGATGCTCCCCGCCCGTTGACTGCCGAGATGCAGCCCTCCTCACCACGGTCTGATTCCAGCACTGAGTTCTCATTACACATCTCGCTGTTGTGGTGATGGGACCGGTTGAGGTGGTGGTGCAGGTCGTTCTCCTGGGCCATAGCATTCCGCTTGTGTGCATTGAGGGCTTCACTGAAGTGGTGCATGCTAGCGGCCAGACCCATCCCCTGCATCACCTCAGGCAGCGAGCGTGGGATGGGTCCCTCATCAGCTGCTCCTCCCAAGCGGCCTCCGATACTGCCATTGTTTTCATGGTGGCGTGCTGCCTCGAGGTTCAGACCAAAGTGGTAGCTGTTTCTCCTGCCTGCCCTCTCTCCATTCTGCTCTTCCTCCTCCTCTCCCTCCTCCTCCTCTTCTTCCTCCTCTTCCTCCTCCTCTTCTTCTTCTTCTTCTTCCTCCTCTTCCTCCTCCTCCTCTTCCCCATTCTCGCGCAGCCTGCGGTTGTTCTCACTCTTCAGCTTGGCAACTACTGACTTGAGGGCATTGCTGGCACTGCCCATTAGCTCACTGGTGCCAGGCTCTGGAGAGGAGGCCGCTGAGAGCCCATCTTCTGACTTGCCTGTGTTGGGCGAGGACGACTTGTGCATGTGTGTCTTCATGTGGCGCTTGAGCTTGCTAGCCTGTGTACAGGCATGATCACACATGTGACATTTGTACGGCTTCTCTCCTGTGTGGCTGCGCCGGTGCACTATGAGATTACTCTGGAACTTGAAGGTCTTGCCACAGAACTCACAAGACTTTGATTTCAAGGGCGTGTTGGAGGAGGGCGGTGCGCCTGTGGAGGGGAGAGGGGTGGTGGGAGTGGTCTGGGAGCCCGATGGCGACTGCATTGAGCCCGGGAGAGTGGGCGGAGTGGAAAGGTATGGAGGTTTGCTGCCTCCTGTACCTCCTGCACCGCCTGTTCCTCCTCCAGTCTGGAATGGCTGGAGCAGCCGCTGCATGGGGCTGGGCCGGCTGGGGGACAGCGGGGGAGTGGACCCTGAGGTGTTTCCCGCCAGCTCCCTCAGCCGCCGTGAGAAGTCCATGACTGGAGGGGGATCCAGGCCCAAGGGAGGGTTGAGGCGCAGCACCCTGTCGAAGGCACTCGGGTGGTGGGCTGCCAGCGCCAGCTCCTCAGGGCTCAGGAGGTGGGTGTCCAGGTGGTTCCTCGGAGGGGGGCTGAAGAGGGGTGGCGTGGGGGGGGAAACGCTGATGATGGCCCCCACCAGCGTTACCAATGCCACCTCCACCCCCTGCTCCAGCAGCATCCCTCCCACCTGAGCCGGAGCCGGGAATGCGGAGGAGGTTGAACGGGCTCGCGTCGGGAGGCAGGTGGAGACCGTGAAGGGGGGGCTGGGAGGGGCAGTCGGCACCCCCGCCCAGGGAGGAGGGCCGGCCCATGCGCGGGGTGAGGGGGCTGCCGTGTTCACTCTCCAGGTAGATGCGGAAGCCATGGGTGTTCTGGGCATGCTGCAGCAGGAACCAGGCGCTGCCATAGGGCTGCTTGCAAGTGGTGCAGGTATAGGTGGTCGGCTCCTCCTTACCTGGTGAGGAAGAGAAGAGATGCTCAGGTTAGAGAAACATCCAACAGTCAGATCAGTTACACAAGGTAGAAAAATGTTAGAAAACATTCAGCTAACAACATGCAATAGATTGTGTATCAACGAAACACCTCTGACTGCACCTGCACTATATGCTTCGTTATGTGAATCGGCTATTAATATATTACAGTCAGCAGTGCTGTAAAATTTCAATTATCGGAACATTCCAGTCTTCTGAAAGACCTCGGAGATGATCAAGGTTCTTCTCTAATGTTGCAATGCAATTCATTTGGACTCCATTAATGCAGCCATTGTACACAAACTGAAACAGATTGTTTACTGAATGAAATACAACACAATTCACCCAGGCTAAACCGATATTTTATTTTGTATTTGGCCTGACTGTTATAGCTTCTAAGAGTGGTCGGCACATGGTGCTAAGGGCATCACAAACACAACAGCAGCTCTTATTGAGGTCATGCCCCGCATGAGTAGCATGTGAGAAGTAGTGTGTGTGTGTGTGTGTGTGTGTGTGTGTGTGTGTGTGTGTGCGCGCATGCATTTGTTCTTCTCCCAGACTGCTTTGGGACATAATTTCTCCCTTCAGACTGACTGTGAGTACTCCATTGTCAGCGGGAGAACAAAGAGAGAAGGCTATCCCGGCAGACTACCACTTCAACTTCCCACTGATGTACCAAAATAGAGGCTCGCTGACAAACACACAGACACACACACAGGAGAGGCAACAGAGAAGGATCCATCAAACCTTTAAATTACTGTCTCCTCATCTCTGTAGTATAAGTGTAATTACACAGGAATAAAACATGATCTATGATGAACCGTAGATAAACAGAAGCTACTAATACAGGAGAGAAAAGGCTGCAGTTACAGATAGAGGGACCTCTAATCTGAAGCATTACCGCGGAACCTGATATTTGTCTCTTTTCTTAAGGCTAGCATAATTCAGAGCTGCACGTGCAAGTCACATACACTCCAGACTCATATTCTCTTGTGCGCTGCACATACACCCACCCACACTGACCCACACACACACACATGAACACACACTCAACCATCCACATAGACAGAACACCCAATCCGCCAGAGAAAAGTAAAACAGTAGGATTATGAAAACATTTTAGGCTCCAATTACTTACTCTGGAAACTCGCTTGTGAAAGGACCCGAGTGTTCAACACACACGCTCACACACACACACAGGCACACACTGGAAGAATAGCTCCTTTCGTCAGGCTCATAACTCCTTCCCTCGGCGAAGTATGCAAAGGCGATTTTTCACTTTGGCGACGAGAGGAACACTTAAAACAATAATTGCCTCCGAACGGCCTCGGCGACAATGACCTGTGGTGGGATCCACAATGCGCGCGTAATCTCATTAGGGAGGCCGGACGGCCAGCCATCAGCTCATTTACAAGATTAGATAATAAACGAATCCCCGCCGCTGCCACTGAGAGCCTCTCAACTGTGAAGCATGGCGGCAACACGGATGCGGCCAACACAGCAAACAAGCGGAGATACAAACAGAGGCGCTGGCACGTGCATACAGGTATACAGATACACAGAGTCAGACCAAAACCAATACAGCTGCAAGAGCTGGCAGGTTGCACATACACACACACACACTTTTTACATTTTAGTCATTTAGCTGACTCGTTGTTATCCAGAGCGACGTACAATGAGTGAATCAGCTTCTATTACTAGATCACCGTCATTACAAGTGACCAAAATGAAGGAGGTCAAAGGTCAGGGCCTTAGTGGTTGTGTAAAAGCAAAAAAATTAAATGGACATGTGCTTTATTCAACACTCATTATAGTCTTTAGTAATACACAATACAATTAAATCAATACTCAATATTATTCCAAAAGCAATTCTTTTTTATAAAATATGTAATTCTAGAGGTCATAATATTGATGCTAATTATATATATATATATATATATATATATATATTTTAGGAGTTTTTGTATTTTGCAATAATGTAATAAATAATATCATAATAAACAATCCATCAGGGTGTAAGCAGGTACACACACACGTGAAATTGGGACGTATCACCTGCTAATGACTGTCAGTGTGAACCTGTCAAATTAGCAGCGACGCTAAAAGGATGTCATGGTTTACATGGGAGCTGTTAGAAATCGCCGCACTGCAATTTACCTCTAATAGCCAGAAAGACGGGGTCACAGCGGTCACCATGAAAAAAAAGCAGCTTCAACAAATATCTGCATATCTGTGTGTGTGTGTGTGTGTGTGTGTACTCTTACTTTTCAACACAGTTTACTGTATGTCAATAGCAATGCAACCTGACACAACATAGGCTGGCATTAACACAATTTATATCAAAATGAAACAATATCCGTTGAAAATGACACCTCCCTTTTAAATGTGTGTGTGTGTGTGTGTGGGTAGGGACACTTTTAAAAGTGACATTTTGCACACTGCTGTTCAAATACTGTTTCTGATAAAGTCATCCTCATAAGGTCACCGCATTGACACCGACAGGGTGAGACAGACAGAGAGAGACAAGAGTCAGAGACAGACAGAGACGAGAGATGCTGGGTTTTTTTTTTGGGGGGGGGGGGTATAATCCTGTTAACAGGGCTTGGGATTGGGGGGGGGGGGTTGTCTGTCTGTCTATGGATTTCTATGTTCGGTGGAGGAGCCTCCCCTCCATTTGGCACTATTAGTCCCTTTGTGTCCCTACACAGCCCTGGCTATATGTCTGCACCACGTCTCAGAGATAGGAGAGCTCCCTCTCTCTCACTGTGTGTGTGTGTGTGTGTGTGTGTGTGTGTCTTTGTCCTCCTCCTCCTCCTTCTCTTAGACTATCTCCCTCCATTGATGTCTCTTTCACACCCCCCACCCCCACCCCCTTTTCCCTTCTCTCTCTCCTTCTCTGCACACACACACACCCACTTATCCCACATGACCAACAGTTTGGAAAGGCTGCTAAATTATGGATCATTAAAATCGGCACAAATTACCACTAATTGTGGCCACCTGCATAGGGTCTAACCTGTGAATATCATTTGCATTATCTGGACCAGGGTGTTTTTTTTGTGTTTTTTTTTCCCTCTGCAGCCTAATGTTGGACAATAACGGTGTTTTCGGGGGGGAATTCGGGGGGTATAAGTTGTTACCTTGCCGATTGCGTTTCACGTGGCAAACCGCGGATCATCAGAGGAGCAGGCCAAGTTCGTCGTCAAGGTAACAACTTATCCCTCACCGATGGATTGGCATCAACAAAAGTAGATGTTTGAAAAAGAGGAGGAAATTGAGCAAAGAGGAGGAAATTCACGCAAGGCAGAGGAAGACGGTGGAAACCGCGGATCATCATCAGAGGAGGAGGCCAAGTTCGTCGTCAACCGAAAACAAGGGCGAAACCTTCACAGGGCGCGGTAAAAAGAAAATCGTGTTAAAACAGCTTTTTGCATATAAGAAATTTAGTTCCCGATATCAGAAAACAACATCTATCTAGCTCAATGTTTTCTGTGAAGAAGGAAACCACTCCAATGTTTGAAATAACTGCTGTAAACCAACCACGTGTAAAAAAAGACAAAGAAATGCCCAAACGATGCTGGTAATGACTAAAAAACACTGTCCGTTCTACAAATGAAGGCTATTTTGCAATAAACAATTTAAGGTGTTTCGCTGAGGCTCTTATCGGGAGTGCTTGGCACATACGCTCCCTTCGCGGGTGCGTGGGCGGGGTGGGTGAAGAGTGGGATATTTTTGGATGTAAGATGAGGTAGGAAAATAGATGCAGGGAGCAAAACAAGAGCGAGGTGCAACAATGTCCGTCCGACAGATCGTGTGCTCCTTTTTTGACTTACTCGGACCCGTCTGCATGCCGAGACAGCTAAAGTTAATGGATATTAGAGTAGGCGACCGCTATATAATATACTCCCATCAGCCACTTCATGAGGTGAACCCCGCCACTCCGAGGGTAGGAACATGAAGTGAGATAGATAGATAGATAGATAAGATAGATAGATAAGATAGGTCTGACAAGTTATTGCTACAATTTTCAAGCTTGGCTACAGCGTGAATGTGGGTGGTGAGAGAGAGAAGGAGGTGGTGGGGGGTAAATAACAGTATCCAGTTCTTTTACATGGGGTAAATGTCAAAGCCATATAGCCACTAGAGAGAACACACACACACGTACAGTTCCAGAAATGCCCCGACGCTCAATACCAGCCATGCTGCAGTGACAAGCGCAGGCATTAAGCCCCTATTAAGCCAAGGGCATTGCCGAGACACTTATGTGGTGTTAGATGGGAGAGGGTAGCAGTAAGGCGGCTTGGCTCATGTTTCACGAGGCCTGTGAGTCAATATGTGTGTGTGTGTGTGTGTGTGTGTGGCAACTTCCCCCTTCGCCCTCTCTAAGTGTAGTTATCAGGCCCTGAGCTGGGGGAGGCATACACCCAGATACAACAGGGGTTCTTCAAGGCCTCTTTTGAAGGTTCCACATCGGACCACGATGCCCCTACTCGTCTCCGAAGAGGATATTGTGAGTGTGTTCAACTGTCTGTCATTCAGCAGGTCATCGTGTCTTGCAAGATTCGTTAGGTTGCCCACCATTTCATCTGGACCTTCTACCATCTTCCACCACTTTTTCCAACCCGAGGTGCTCAATTTCCTCCTCTTTTTCAAACATCTACTTTTGTTGATGTCAATCCATCTCCCATCCCCATACCTTTCTCTCACTACCACTTCCTTCCCCTTTTCATGCCATCCCCTCCATTTCTTTCCCCCTCTCTCTCTCTCCATCTTTCCCTTAATCTCCGTGTCTTCCGATGGGTCTTTATATAGCACTCTCTCCTTTGCGGCGCGCCCCTCCCCATCCCTCTCAATCCTCTCTCCGCCCATCGTTGGCTCTCCGGTGGTGTCCTTGGCTGGGCCCACCTCTGGGTGAGATGATAGTAATTGAGGTAATGGAACATCAGTGAAACAGGATTAGGTACGCATACAGGGAGAGAGGGACAATGTCCCATAATACAATTTGGGATTTCTATCCCGAGCCTCGGGCTTTCAGGATCTCCTGCTTATTTTTACATCTGGGCATCGCTACTCAGCTCCTGCTTCACCTTAAAGGGATACCTTGACATTTTGGATTTTAATCTGTTATTTTCTTCTCCAGGCGTTTGTTAGAATATGGGGGGAGGAGTATGTTCATTCATTGGAATATCAATAAAGTGAAAATGGCATGCTACGAAGGCAAACATCCACCCTGCTGAAGTGCCCTTGAGCAAGACGCTGAATCCCTGCCAGCCTCCAGGGGTGCTGCTCTGTAGCTGACCTCTGACCTCCCCCGTGGAGGCGGGCAAGAGAAATAACAATTTCCCTACGGGGGATCAATAAATTATCACATTATTATTACAGAAAGCTAACTCACTAGCCTAGAGCTAGCAGGGCCCATTGGCGTCAAGGAGGAATGCTAACAATGCAGGACATTTTTTATGGTAGCCGAAGGACAAATGTCAACACTTTTTTCCCCAAATGCCTGGTGAAAAAAACAGATTGAAATTCAACTGGGAAAAAAATGGGAAGAAATTCAAAATGTCAAGGTGCCCCTTTAAAAACGTCCTTCAACAGGAATCGGCAGTATGTGATATAGATAACAGTATCACAATCAGAACTGACAATTATGAAATTATGGCGGGAAATTAAATGCATTAATATCGATGAAATCATTGCTTTTCTGCATGATGACGATTGCTGTTGTAAAACACATGCATGTTAGCCCTTTCTGTTGCTATGGAACGCTGATAGTCAACTTCCAGTCCCTGTGCTTTCACCAGTCCTAGCTCACTAAAACACAGAGAGAGAGAGAGAGAGAGAGAGAGAGAGAGAGAGAGAGAGAGAGAGAGAGAGAGAGAGAGAGAGAAAAAGTTGCAAACTGGGGATGTGAGAAATCGTATGACTCACATTTTCCTTTTCCTTTTCACGTTGATTGATACCGAAGATTTTGCGTATCATTTATGACTCTAGGAGTAAAGCCATGCCTTTGAAAATGCATCGGTAAGAAATGAACTGAGGTCGATTTTCAATGGGTTTCTGGAGGGACAGTGACATCATCCTTTACCCCTCACTAGAGTATACGAGCATTGCTGGCAGGTTGCTGGTTCCATCCCTGGCAGACAGTGACTAATACTGAACATAGCCATATCACCGTTGTCACATGAAAACCTTGCAACTCCAGTTTTGGTGCTTTTTCAGGATTCCTAACTTCAGGACGCCTCTATGGGTTGAGACATGTGTACAACCCCTTAGGCTTACATATGAAACCCCAAAAAATGCATGGTCATCAAGCTAAAAACAAGGCTCTTTTTCTATCCTGAAATGACATTTCATTTGACATTTTTGGAGATATGAGGTTTTCACCTGACAGCATGTCTGCTCAAAGGCTGAGCGCTGAAATCGCTGCATCAGCTAAACACTGTCAGGAAGCAAAGGGTACTTGCAATATGATATTGTGACCGATTTATTCCTTGTAAAAATCAAGCACACATGCACTATGACAGTGTGGCATTTTGCATCGTGCACATTGAATCGGGCAATGCACCT
>JAXDDX010000187.1:580000-602500 GCA_034670405.1 Hoplostethus atlanticus
GAAATCTCATATCAGAGCAGGTTCCCGGTCTCGGCTCCCGCGCTCAGATTGACAAACGGATAAGACCGGCGTCGGGACGAGATGAAGTGGCCGAGACAAAACTCCTACTCGCTCCTTCACAACCCCCCCGTCTGCTTAACAAACACTGCAGGCCTGATTCATTAGAGCTGCAGTCACTACACCCTGAGAGCCCTATCGATCCCTCGGAACGTTTTTCAACAGGACGGGGGGGAGAAAGAGGAAGGCCGAGAGAGAGAGAGAGAGAGAGAGAGAGATGGAGGAAAAGAAAGAAAAAAAAAAGAAAGAGACAGGCTGAATATATGGCTGTATTAATGCGAAAGCGAGCAGCGGTTCACCTGCCTCTTTAAATTCTGCCTGGCGCGCTATACGCGACGGTGATGGCTCCCGGGGAGAGAAGGGCCCCTCGACTCATCGCCAAAGGAAATCTGTAGAGCCCTCCAAGAGAAACAAGGTGGAACTGAGCTCGCTGAGCATAGATGATGGAAGGATGGAAGGAAACCCACCGGTCCAAAAATATTGAGCAGCTAGAGTCGGTTGGCTCATCTTTTGGCGGGAGATGGATTTCGGTGATGCGGGGGAGAGTCCCAGCTAAACTCACTTTACCCCCCCCCTTTGTTTTTATTTGTGGAAATAGAATTGACCCAGCCTGACATCAACCTATATGATGTAGATTCATTCTAAACCATAGAGGAAGAAAACGAAGGGCGGATACTTAGTAGGCCACTAGCTTAATGTGAGAAATTGGGTTGTTAGCGGTCCCGCGTGAGCACATGGTACGAGCCATGTTTCTGAACTGATAAAAGGCTTGAAATGCACTTCAGTATGTGTTTTTGTGTGTGTGTGTGTGTTCATTCACTTCTACACACACACACACACACACACACACAAAAACACATACTGACATATGCCTGGGGCCCGGCCACCAGGACCAGGACAAAAAGGCCAGTAAATAATGAAGAAGTGTGAAAAGCGAGAGAGAGAGAGAGAGAGAGAGAGAGAGAGAGAGAGAGAGAGAGAGAGAGAGAGAGAGAGAGAGAGAGAGTTGCAATGCATTCAAATCTATTATTTGCATATTGTTTGTGAAACCTGTGTGTGTGTGTCCAACGATGCTCCATTAGTGATTTGGAGAGAGTGGTGTGTGTGTGGGGGGGCCTGGCATTCCCATCAGGCCAAGCAAAGGCCTAAGTGCTGCTGCACCATACACACTCCCAAACCAAACCCCAACCAACCCCACCCTCATGGGCACACCCCACCACCCCCCCACCACCACCCCCCGAGCCCACCTAAACACACACTCATGCTCTACTAATGACCAAACCCAAGCAGCTCCCAAACAACTCTGAAGAGCTATTAGGAGAGGGTATTTTGATGGGGAAGTGATTTTTTTTAATATGCCATTAAAAGCCATGGATAAAATGGGCGTTCGCGTAAATACAGCCACAGGTCGGAAGGGGGATAGCCAAACAGGGATAATTGAGAAACCATACTCCCCCCCCGGGACGGGAAGGTAGAGGAGTGTCCAAATGTTGCTTTCTATCGAAGTGAAGAGGGCATCTGAGGTAAGTAACAAAGGCCGTCTTTGTTTTTGTTTTTCTGTAAATGTCTTTTCCACATTTTGTTTTGCACATGCTTTCCATTTCTTGCTTTTTTTTTTAACTTATTTTTTTTGCACCTGCTTTCAGCTCACGCTTTTTTTTTTTTCACATATCGTATCCTTTTTGTCACAGACACGCCTCGGACCGTTTCGGCATCTCGGGGCTTTCCGTATCTCGCGCCTTTTTCGGAACATTCGCATTTCGGACACGCTTCCGACATTTCGTGTCTTTTGGAAAACTTTTGGGACATGCTTTTCCCATCTTGTGTCTTTCTTAAAAGAAAAATGTTTGCTTTCCATTCCTTTGTGCAATTTTCATTTTATTTTGAAGGGGACACGCTTTTCCTGCATCTTGTTAGCCTCGCCGTATCCGCCACCCTAAAAAGTGATTTTAGATCTACTGCCGATGAGTCGAACTGGAACGTTTTACATTCTTCTGCCTGCTTTCCGCTGCGTTTTTACCCTAAATCCCTGAATCCAGGCACAGAAATCCTGGAGGCTCCTGACAGGGAGAAAACAGCGCTGCTTCCAGGGTAAACAGGGTCCATTCCTTTGCAAGTCGGGAGCGTTGGGAATCACGTCAGGTCAGGTTCAGACATGATTTAGAGCCTGACGCAACTTTTTCCTAGAAGGAGATGGTAGGCTTGGCATACCTGTTGAACGCCACCTCCTCCTCCTCCTCCTCCTTTTTTTTCCCCCCTTTCCACCCTTTCATTTCTAAGTCTTTCTCCTCTCTCTTTCACAGCAGACAAAACATAAACATCACTCATCGGGAAAACACGCCCCCCCCCCCCACCACACACACGCACACACACACACACACAGCGAGACAGGCAGGCCTAACACTGCCCCAGCCATAACCAGATATGGCAGAACACACTGGGATGGGGGAAAATAGGGAGCAGTGGAAAAGATTTACACACACACACACATAAACACACACACACACACTTCCTCAACACTGCCTCAATCTGGAATCATAGTAGGCATTAAAAATCATGTCATTCACAACTCAAGTCATCAATGATTCCGAGAGAAAGTGAAAGAAATAGAAGCAGAGCATGCATGCACACACACACACACACACACACATTCAGAGCACAGTATCTTTGTACTCCTCATTAGCTCTTAATAACCCACAAGGCCACACTCATAATGGCTGTTAGTGAATCTTTAGAAAAATGGCTCCTGATGAGAAGGTCACTCAGCCTATTAGAAACACCCGTCAACGCGTGCCCGCCTGAATCCCTTCGAGCCGAGGAGTGGCCAGGAAACGGAAAAAAACAACAACAACAACAACCATGTATTCTCTTCCATCACCCTTACACTTCTTCCTATAACCTATCACATGCACACATTTTAGATCTATTTGCTTTTCATTTTCATCTATTTGCGTCGTATGAACGCTTTGCAACCGCAGAATACAGGTTTTCTCCCCCGCAGGGCCGGCCACTCCCCGGGCTCCGTCGACAAATCCTGCTCCACCTTTTTGTTTTAAACAGTCGTACAACCGCCGTATTTCTTCTTTCCCAGCCCTTGCTACCTGGAGGCTATACTCCCCCTGTCTCTCTCTCTCTCTCTCTCTCTCTCTCTCTCTGTCTGTCTGTGACTCTTGCTTTCCCACTCCCTGCAGCTGAGCCCTGTAAATCAAGTTGAAACATAGCTCTGTGTGTGTGTGTGTGTGTGTGTTGCCTACTAACCGCTGCCAAAATATGTGTCCTGACCCCCCCCACGCCACCTATACATCTGCCTATAGGAGGAGGAACAGCCAGAGGGGTCAGAGTTATGTGTGTGTGTGTGTGTGTGTGTGTGTTGTTCAGGGTCATCTGGGTTGAAGGAACATATCATAGCTGTTCATCTCAAGTGGCGCAGACCAAAAAACTCCAAAGAAAGAAAGAAAGAAAGGAAATGAAGAGTATGGTCT
The DNA here is from genome assembly GCA_034670405.1 of Hoplostethus atlanticus. Taxonomy (NCBI): domain Eukaryota; kingdom Metazoa; phylum Chordata; class Actinopteri; order Trachichthyiformes; family Trachichthyidae; genus Hoplostethus; species Hoplostethus atlanticus. Next base: position 583,540 of record JAXDDX010000187.1, read on the forward strand.
GTAGGAGGTGTGTGTGTGGGGGGGATATCGTATCCTGTTACTGGCAACTTAGCAGACAACTATGTTTAGTTATCAACTGCATGTGCAGGCCATATATAGAGGGTGAGGCCGTGCCACGAGTGTGTTGCATGGGAAGGGAAAAAAAAAGAAGTGTCATTTAGCCTCATTTTCGGTGTTCAATGCAGGATATTCCCACTTGTTCCCGATTGCAGTTTTTCACGTGTTTCGGGAAATGTTCCTAGAAATGTCAATATCTGGAAACAAGGCAATCATCAGAATAGTTTCAGTCGCTTTAAGAAAAATAAGATTTTTAAGATTAATAGACTCTTAAGCTTCTATTTCATGGCCGGGGCGGCGGTTATGAACGATCCCGTCCGACCTATTAGACTAAATATGAACCTCTGCTCCGGTCATTAGTGCAGCGTTTATCACCGACCAGTAATAACACTGTCAGTGGTCATATTTTATATCTGGTACAGTCAGCGGGTCCATCCGCTATACGGCTACAGCCTCTCGCTATTGTAACGCGATACGGCTTTACGACTCGGGAGATTAACAGAAGGCAAAAGAACAAGCCGTCAGCTTTAGATTACAGCTCTGTTCTTCGTGTTAAAACATGTTAAAAAAAAAAAAAAAAGCTCAGTCCTTATGTTGCAGACTTTTACAGATCTCTGCAGAGAGAAAGTGTGTGTGTGTGTGTGAGGAGAAAGTGTCAAAAGCATGCCATATTTAGGCCAGACTCTCACACGCGGCGAAGGCACCGGCTAACTGTTGCTTTTCGCACCTCACACCGACTCCTTTTACCATCTGCCCTCTCTCGTTCTGTCTACTCGCACATCTCTCTGCGGCGCTCTCTTCGTAGCTCCTTCGTCTTTTACTCGTCCGGCTGAAGAGGGGCAACGGGTGTAACCTCCGCCCCAAAAAGAAAGACCAAAAACTTGCGTCTTTATGAACGGGCACAGCCGTAAAATGGTTCCTCTTTTACCGCCCCCTCCTTCCTGTGATATCGGTAATGCGACGCGGCAACTGGCGGCGGTGTGTGTCAGAGGCTTCAGACAAAAAAAAAAAAAAAAAAACACGAGAAGAATCTTTCTCATGGTCCGTTGGTATATTTAGAATACACAGCCGGAGCGCAGAACAGAAACCACCATGACTCACACACACACACACACACACACACACTATAATCAATCTCATCATAGACAGACAGTTCCACCTCAGCAACCATTCATGTTTCTCACTACCTGTTTTCTTTGTCCGGCTGGCAGGCAGGTGTGTGTGTGTGTGTGTGTGTGTGTGTGTGTAGAAACAAGTGTGAAAGAGGAACTGACTGGTATGGGCGATAATGCTTGGCGGGGCAGGTGTTGGCAGCCGGCCCCCGTCGTCGGTCTTTGTGAGTTAAATCAGCTCGGTGGAAATTGTCCCACATGCGTCCGGCTCTTCCCAGAGCGTGCCGGGGATCCTTCTGATGCACGTGTGAAACGGAGGTGGTATACTGCTAAGGCACCCGCGGGTGACGTACGGTACCCAAAGGTGCAAATTGAGCTCATTAGCGCCGACGGACCCCGGGCCCCGACCCCCCGGCAGCTAAAAGCATTATCAGAGAGAGAGAGAGAGAGACGGAGCTACTGTAGCCGTGGCCAGAGACCGACGGCCCTCTGGTGTGGCGAGGGTTAGGGGCCATGTGGAGCTAATTAACCCCGTTAATCTAAACGGGGGCCGGCTTATGTGTGTGTGCGTGTGTGTGTGTGTGTGTGTGTGTGTGTGTGTGCGGCTATAGCTGGCTAACCCTAGCAGATGAGCCCTCACCCCAATCACAGCCCCCTTTTTTTTTTTGCTGGCAGCCTGCCGTTGGACTTGGCAGACACACACTCGCAAGGGGTCTGGTGCGCACGTCTGTGTGTGTGTGTGTGTGTGTGTGTGTGTGTGTGTGTGTGTGTGTGTGTGTGATTGCACAAGGGAGGCAGGATTATAGATGTTGAACATACACACGCAAATGAGCGCAGGGCCCGACTGCTCTGCGTGTGTCTGTGCGTGTGTGTGTGTGTGTGTGTGTGTGTGTGTGTGTGTGTGTGTGTGTGTGTGTTGTAATAAAGCCAACAATGTTTTACTGGCCCACTGACACAGTGTATAAAAAGATCAGTGGGCCAAATCCATTAGTGGTATAATTGCATTACATGGCAAATATTCCTAAAAGGTCAGTATCTCCATTTGAAACATCACTATCATCACGGAGCGTCGCCGTCGGAATACCGGGATCTACGCAAATCCCAGGCCTGCTGTCGCCGCAATTTTGGATCGGGTGCGGTTTGGCGTTCGCACGGGTGATCTCGTGACGCGGGAGGGATCGGGACGTCGAGATCACTTCCCCGAGCGGAAAAGGCGGGAGCTCATTTAGCATCCGGCGTCGCGTTTGGTTGGGAGGAAAACCATCGGCTTAGAGGGAACGCTGGGAAAGACGCTCCACCTCCATATGGGTTTTTTGAAAGTTGATACCGATATTCATGGATTGCAACTGCTGATAGCTGACATAGTGGAGAATTTTCAGGCCAAAAAAGTGGAAACATGGATGCAGATTCAGTGTTTTCCTCACGGAATTTTTTGTCTCAGGGTGGAAAAAAGCCTCCGAAACCGCATTTAGACCATCATTGGACACTAAAACTCTCCACTGAAAGCCAGACTGATGAAATTATTTCAGGTGGGTTAGGGTGGGGCGGGATTCATTGATTGATTTGTCCGGTCCCGAGGGGGAAGAGAGGGAAAACCTTGCATCGTATCAAGTCCGTCCCATATCTAGCTCAGCTGTGTGAAGCGTCACCAGCTGAAGAGGAACAGAAAGTGAAGAAAACCAAAAAACGGGAACACATAGGCAGGTATGTAGACAGCACACACACACACACACACAGCCCCCAGGCTATTGTCCTCCACATTTAGGTCAGGCTGAAAGTAAGAGCTTCACACACACCCACACACACACACATACACACACACGCACCAGGAGGCTCACCTCACCTGCAAAGAGGCCAGTTTGCACACAGTGTCAAAGATTAAACCTGTGTTTTATCTCAGAGAGAGAGAGGGGTGGGGTGTGTGTGTGTGTGTGTACGTGTGTGTGTGTGTGCGTGTGTTTTCACTCAGTCCTTTAAACCAAAGGGCAGAGGGTCACTGGAGAATACACTCTAGCGCACACCCACATGCACACACACACACACACAGCTGCCCTTCTCTGTGTGCGCGGTCAAGTAGAAAGGTGGATCTGTGTCAGGCAGCAAGGGTATTTACTGTTACTGAGACAAGCAGGCCGAGAAAACACAAACAGCGCAGCGGACGGGGAGGGAGGGAGAGCGGGCGAGAGACATAGGGGAAGACAGGTGTAGAGAGAGAGAGAGCGAGCGAGAGAGGGAGGAAGACAAAAACGGGGGAAAAAGAGATGGAGGAGGGAGAGGACGAGTAGTGACGCTTCAAAGGCCTCAGTGGTCAACAGAAAGCAGCCATGTGCAACGTCAGACGCACACACACACACACACACACACACACACACACACACACACGCAGAGAACGAGGGCAGAAGCAAACCTGACAAGCTACTTCTACAAAACACAAACACAAACATCGGGCCAGTGCACACCGCTTCAATAAAATAAAATAAAAACACATACATATCAAGCACAAATACAAATGTGCACTCTCACACACACACACACACACGTGTACACACACACACACACAGCCAGTAGTAAAACTGATAACTTTAACAAACTTCAATGACACAGTCTTACATGCAAAACAGGATCACCAAGGATCAGTGCACCGAAGCAGAAAAAGAGTGTGTGTGTGTGTGTGTGTGTGTGTGGGGGGGGGGAGGGCCCAGCAGTCTGCATTAGAAATGAATTGCAGCGTGACCTAAAAAAACGGAAGTCCTGATCAACGCACATGCCTGAGAGCGTCAGGATAATAACAGCCTGTATAAGCTAAGTTATTGCCTCACAGCCTGGTCGGTGCCGGTGCCGGTGCCGGTGCCGGTGCAGCCGACACCTCGGAGGCCGATTCTTCCCTTTCCTTGGGTCAGACCTGCACCTTGTTCCTACCGTTTCCATCTAGTTTTTGCTTGTCGCAAGAGTTGCAATCTCGAACCACTCACTTAACGTAGTAATCCGCAACATTTTCACATCAATAAATGTCTGTTTTTCTTCTCTCCATCTGATTGATATAACACAACAGTGGTTCAACCTCTAGCCAGGTCATGAAAGCTTTTCCATTTGCTGTTCTAAAACACCCGGTGTCTGGTAGGGCCTTTCCTGGGAGAAAATCCAGGAAGTGATTTACGTCTCCAGTCAGTTTGGACTAAAGCAGAAGACGAACTAAAAACATGTTAATAAAAACGTTGAGATATCCAACATGGGAATCAAAAATCTGTCCGGTTTTATTAGATTATCGAGTTCAGCTTCTCGGCGGTCAAGCGGTAACCTGCTGGTTCAGACGGGAGCTGAAATTCAAAAGCAGTTGATAAATCAGTTGAGAGATAAATTGATGACTAAGTTTCCAAGAGTGTATCTCTGTGATCAGGCTATCTGCAGTAGATTAACAGGAGAAAATGTGTTTTCTGCATGTGTGTGTGTGTGTGTGTGTGTGTGTGTGTCTGTGTGTACCAGACGCACGACATGAGTGGGCACCAGTAATGGGTGCTTTTGAGACTGACCAAAGCAAACAGTGCTCGCCTGGAATAAGACAAGCAACAGAGCAAATACCGAGAGATGGAAAGAGGGTGAGCGAGGTAGAGACAGACAGAGGGAGAGAGAGAGAGAGAGAGAGACAGAGAGAGACAGGGCAAGAAGAAATAAATTGTTTTTGTTCTTAATCTGCTCCTCCCACTTTCAAATACTGCTCACTCTTCTCCAGTTTTTTTTATCCTACACTACATTGATCTCTATTAGAGTTTGTTTTTGAAAGCTGATACCAGCTGCCAACAATGTATTGTTTCCCCGGACTTTTATTCTTGTCAGGGTGGAAAAGCCTCTGAAACAGCATCTAGACCATGATGGGACACTAAAACTCTCTATTGAAAGCCACGCTAATGAAATGTTTTTTAGGCCCTTAAGGCAGGGTGAGGCAGGTTTTATTACAGGTTTCACAGACCTGGCAACCCGGAAACTGACTGAGCAAAGAAAAACTGAAAAAAGCTGGAAATCTAACCCTATTCTCATCAATGCTTTCTGCAGAAACTAGCGCGGAGATCAAAACGGATTCACAAAATGAATACCTAAGAAATCAAAAACGACCGAAAAAGAAAGCAGGGCTGTGATCAGGACGCCCCACAAAAATGCAGAAAATGAAAGGAAAAAAATGGAGAAAACAGGAAACTTCATAAGAAATGAATGTTGCGCGTAGGTAGAAGTCTCACAATCCCGAACAAAACCCTGGTTAAAGTCGCATCCCTGAGAGAGGGATTCCGGGTTTCTTTCTTTCTTTTTTTTTTGCTCTCCTTTCCAAAGAGATGCCACACGGCCGGGGGAGCGAGGGACCACAGGTGCTCGGGTGAATCCGATGGACATCCGCAATTTATCATTCATACGCTGGTGACGGCGGGCCAGGCCAAAATATGGCATGGTAAACACAAACCATAGATCATTCACGGACACAGATACACATACACACGGAAGTGGATAAACACATGCACACACACACACACACACACATACATAAAATACATCTTTCAAGACAGATGCTTTTATGCATACACGAGCTGGACATGGGTCACGTCACAACATGCTTCCTTCAACGTGGTCTAGGATGTCTCTCTTTCTTTCTCGCTTCTTACTTTTTCTCTACCTCTATCTATCTTTGTTTCTCGTGCACACACACACACACACACACACACACACACACACACACATTAATATATCTTTCAAGACAGGTTTTATGCAAACCCAGAGCTGGACACGGGTTACATCACAACATGCTTCATTCAACGCGGTCTATCTGTCTTTCTTGATTCTTTTTTTCCTCCTCCACTTCTTTATCTTCTCTGACTCTTCTTCTTCTTCTTGTGAATTTTCTGACATGCTACATCATTTGGAGCGTATTGCTGCTATCTGCCCGCTAACAGAAAAACAGATTTGGGCTACATCATTTATATTCTATGGCCGTTGGAGTTTAAAAATGTAAAGCTTTCTTCTGAGCAATTCTTCTCTCTCTTCTCGAGTCTTGCAAAATAACAAACCAGGCTGTATTGTTTCAGGGGGAAGGCATTCATAAAAAACCATCTGGACGGTTTCCAACTAACTTAAGACGTTTGTTCAATCTCTCCTCTCTCGCTCTCTCTCTGGTATAAATATACTGAGGAGATGACAACTGGCCTACAACGCTTTATATAAACCCCCGCTCCCCCTCCCCTCAAACCGCCCCCATGCCTCCAAACTTTTAATCCCGGTTTTAGAGGGAAATATCACAGTGGGACATCGCTGCTGGCCTGCATCTGCCAGAGCCAAGTTGGGAGCTGATTTCTATGTTTACATAAGATTAGAGCACAGGGAGAAACGAAGGTAGGCAATATAGTAGCTCCAAGCCAGACAGCTCTCATTTCTAATGCAGCAAATACCGCCACAAACAGCCTCTGGGAAGGGGCTGAGGAGAGATATAGCCAACGGTAAGGAACAGTAAGTTACACCGCTTGCAAGCCCTGGAGGGTGTGTGTGTGTGTGTCTGTGTGTGTGTCTGTGTGCAATGTTAAAATTCATAATATAGGTGTGTCTCCCTGCCTATGGAGGTTTTGCAGTTGCATCAGAAATCTCCCAGAAGCCACGGCTGGCTCCATCATGGAAGGCCAATGGAGAATTGGTTAAAATAATGGCTAAATATAAAACAACCAGGCAAGAAAAAGAGAGACACTTGGAAAAGACTGTTGTTTTGTAGGTGTAGGTCAATTTGTCTTGGTGCTAGTGCTTGAAAAGAGTCAGCTCTGTTAGCTCAGTGGTTTTTTGGCTTTGCTAACTAGCTGACTAGCCAGCGGGCTAATGTCAATTAACAAACTTTAATATTAACATTAGCATTAGTAGTTGCATATTAACATTAGCATTAGTACTGGCTAGTAGCTGCATAATGCTAGCTACTAGCCAAGCATGTTTGCTGTTGTGCAAATCACAGTGATGGTTAGCTACTAGCTTGCTAGCTAACAAGCTGACATAAATCAGCCATGTCTACTTGATAATGTTGAGACAAGAGGAGTTGTAAATTTAGAAATGCAACCAGCTGTTCTCAGCTACTGTTGCTAAGAGCTTTGGACCTCCAAAATGGCCGCCAGAGGGTGTAAGCCCGTCTGTAAGCCCTCTACTCGCTCTATCCACCTGTCATCCAGTGTTTCTGTCTGTCCTTATAGGTCCAGGTCATGGTGTCCAGTTCATAGTTCATGTTCCACGTACTGTATAGGCCAGACATACATACAGGCAAAGACCCAGTACACATACAGCACCACCTGCCCTATCATATGGCGCGCACACACACACACCCACACACACACTCATATATGCCCACACAAACCCAGTGACCCTTGGTAAATGACATAACCACGTGACGTACATGTCAAACAGCCAAGCAGAATTACTTTACACCTGCACTCACACGCACATGCATTTATTAGTGGCATGGTTACAAAATGCCACTCATACATGACACGTACATACCCGTACACACACTTGAATGTTTCATGTGCCCTGTTGTGCGTATGTGCAGCTCTGTGTGTCTTCATGCCGATGTTATGAAACTCTCCTGAAAGCTGTGGACTTGTGTTTGCACTGACCCTAGGGTTGAAGTACTAGCTAAAATACTGTACAGGCACCAATATGTACATGGACACACTCACACACGTTGGATCTAATCTCATTTATTAGCTGGGACATGAGGACATGGCCTCTTTTAAACTTTCCACACATATGTAAGGTGTTGATGTTATGTACCCACCATGACCTGCGCATATCTGTCTCAGGGCAAATATCCTAAAACGAATAAACTCAATTCTAATGAAACGATAACCGACATATCAGGTCCTGAGTTACTAGCATTTACAAAATGAGATGTCCACCATTTGAAAACGTTTGACACCTATTCTCACAAAACTGCTGACATGAAAGTAAAACGTAATTTCCTTTGCAAACAAAATAGCAACATTTTGCAATCATCTGTATGCTTGTGGTGTAGAGCAATACACATCAGATATATATTTTTTTCAAGATGGACACATAACATTTCTTCATGTCAAGTCATATTGCAAAAGTCCAAATCCCACTCTCCGCAAGTCACCTTTGATCCCTGTTATGAGTGCATAGAACAGTGTGTATTGTACATCCATATCATGCAGCATCCAAAGGTAAGTATGGTATGTTCCTACCAAAGCAAAAGTCTGTACTGACAAGAGGTCCAACCTCTCAATACACCACAAGTCAAAGAAAACAACTCAACTAGCTAATTTTGCTTATTCTTTCAACATCTATCTACTGTTCATCACACACACAGGGGCAGCAGTAGCCTAAAGGATGGAGAATTGGCCTAGTGACTGAGAAGTTGCAGGTTTGAATCCCCAGGCCAGGTAGGAATACAGCCCCACATTCACAACTTCAAAACACAAATAACAGGTCATGTACACCACTAGCAGCAAAGTACCCTCGAGCAAGACACTTGTCCCAATGGAACTGCACAGTAGTCTACAGTATAAGTCCTGGGTTTGAATCTGGGATTCATCTGGGACCTTTATCGCATGTCATCTCTCCCTCTCTCTCTCTCCATATCTTTCCTGTCTCTCTCTAATGTCTACTATCTAAAACAGGCAACAAGAAGAAACACAACTACAATCCAATTACCCTTGTGCAAGGCACTAAGCCCTGCGGAACTACTCAGTGGCCAACAGTAGGAGACTGGCCGCAAGTAGAACCACAACTACCCACCACCGTCAAAGTACTCAAGTACAACCACGACTACCAACCACTGTCAAAGTGCTCAAGTACAACCGTGACTACCAACCACCGTCAATGTACTCAAGTACAACCGTGACTACCAACCACCGTCAAAGTACGCAAGTAGAACCACGACTACCAACCACCGTCAAAGTACGCAAGTAGAACCACGACTACCAACCACCGTCAAAGTGCTCAAGTAGAACCACGACTACCAACCACCGTCAAAGTACTCAAGTACAACCACGACTACCAACCACCGTCAAAGTACTCAAGTAGAACCACGACTACCAACCACCACAAGTACACAAGTACAAATTTCGTCAAAATACCCTTGAGCAAGGCACTAAATCTTGTGGAAGTGCTCAGTGGCCAACAGTAGGAGACACAATTAAAAACCACCATCTTGAAATACAAGTTGAGACAGAGCTACAAGCACTTTCTCACCGTACAATTACAACTAGAAAGACGACTGCCGTCAAACGTACCCTTGAGCAAGGCACTAATCCCTGTGGGTGTGCTCGGTGGCCGGCGGTAGCAGCAGCGCCAGTGTAAATATACAGTATGAAAGTATGTAACCTCCCCCCCTTGCACCTCTTCACCCAGGCTGTTGCTGTAAATATCAATGTACTCTTGCACTGTCAACTTTCACTTGGTTACACAAGCACGGTTACACAAAGGTTAAAAATATGTATATTTTACTTCCTCCTGCTTCTGCCTATCTATTCTCCCTCCCTCTCTCTCTCTCTCTTTGTATATTCTTCGCTCTCTATCGCTTTTTCTTTCTCCGGAAGTCAAGGGCTCCGCAGGTCAGGGGCATTATCGAAAATCTGCCACCATTTCTTCTTTTTTATTTTATATATATATCTTTCCTCTGTTTGATTCTTTTTTGTTGTTTTTCATTTTGTCTCTTTTCCCTTAACCGTCAATGGCACTGTTACCACGCCAACAAACCGGTCTGAACTGGTCCTCCCAAAGTGTGTGTGTGTGTGTGAGAGAGAGAGAGAAAGAGAGAGAGTGTGTGTGCAGGTAGATAAATAGGGGAATAAGAGAGTAAGGCGACAGATCTATGTGAATGGTAACAGTGGGTTAATATACTAAGCCAGAGAGAGGAAAGACAGTTTGTGTGTGTGTGTGTGTGTGTGTGTGTGTGTGTGTGTGTGTGTGTGTGTCATGCGCCCCCCCCACACACACACACACACACACACACAAGGCCCTATGACACCCGTCTCATCAAACAGTTGGACATCGGCCAAGTTCATCTGTTAATGGACAGCCACCGCCAGGACTCAGCCTTTCCTACCTCGCTCTACCTCTCTCACTCTCTCTCTCTCTCTTCCCCTAGGGCACTCTCCCCCTATGCCATCTCCTCTTCTCTCTCTCTCTCTCTCTCTCTCCTCTTTTTTACCCATCCCCCCTTTCTCTCAACACCTCTCTCAGCATTGCAGATTGGAGCCTGCATTTCCCTTGTATGGCAAAGATAAACAGTGTGCGTGCACGTGTGTTTCCCTTTGTCTGTCTATCTGCAGACAGTGCGCAGGGTGTGTTGCATGTGCACACACACACACACACACACACACACACACGACTACCTGACAGGGATACCTTCAACAAGCTAGAGACATGTTAAGTCCGAAATCAAACAAAGGCCAGGTAAAAGGAAGGTATTTGCCATCAAAATACAGTGGATAGAAAGTGTGTGCATGTGTGTGTGTGTGTGTGAGAGAGAGAGAGAGAGAGAGAGAGACTGGACTGTAGTTAACAGCAGTTTTAACTACAGCCCCTAGCATGTTGAAACACATCTGTCCTCCAAAGGAAAACCTCAGCCCAGGAAAAAGTAGAAAAAGAGAGAGAGAGGGATGACAGACAAACGAAAGAGAAATGAAGTAAAATTCATGAAGGGCAGGTGAAGGTGCACTTTCAGTATTTCCAACATAAGACCGTTTGCTTTCAGCTTATTTGTTGCAAGGAATTGCCATCTCTTTCACATCCCAGTATTTATTTAACAAGATGTCTAACTCCAATTTTTTTTTTTTTTTTTTTTTTTTTTTGGGGACTTTCATGTTCTGACTTCAGTTGAACTTGGTTCCTCTGCGGGTTGAGAACATTTTCTAGACCCTCGCGGCTGACGAAACCCCCTTTCAACACCCCAGTTGGGTTGGGGCGGCCAGACACAAAGGCTTGCTTTTCTTAGTGCCCTGGTGTCGCGGTAAATAAAATAAAAATAGGCGGTTAAACTACGACCTTCGGGCCAAGGAGCACCAACAGGAACAAAAATCTTATTTCAGAAAAGCATTGATTTATCCTTTTTTTCCACTGAAAAGACTCATTTCTTGCTACCGACAATGATATATACTGAATTTACTTTATTATGTTCATTGAAAAGGTTGGTAAAACGAGTTGAGGTGGGTTCACCCTCAACTACATCGCTTTTACTTCCTGAAAACTTTTGGAGATTTTCCAGGGTTTTTTTTTTACCCACCAGTGACAATCTGCTATGTGTCGTTAAAAAAAAAGGGACTCTTTCCTTCCCTCTTCCCCCAGTTTGACCACACACACAGTTGAAATTTTTGTGGATTTTTACACACTACTAATTTAACACACACATACGCGCACACACACACACCAAAAAAAAAAAAAAAAAAAAAAAAGCCTGCGAACCATTTTACCGGGTTCTTTATCCGTTTTGGGGGGATAAATTATCCATTAGATTTCATCATATCGTACCGGGGCAATTACATCAAGAAAATGATAGCGGGGCACGGGATCAATTATGCATGCCCTTGGCCAAAGACCAAGCATGGGGCAGAAGGAGAGGGCACGCACACACACACACACACACACACACACACACGCTTATAGAAGAGGAGGATCTCATAGATGTGGCCCATCAGTTCATCTTACTGCCTAAAAAGTTCAAACCCTTAATAATTTAGCTGTGCTCTGGATACAGTTTCCCAGCTGAATATTAACAACTTTGAAGTGAGCAACAGCAGCCAGAGGTATATAGGGTGTGTGTGTGTGTGTGTGGGTGTGTGTGTGTTTGTTTGTAGGGGAGGGGAGGGGGCTAAAAGAGACCTCAGGAAACAGGCCTTTTGAGTCCCACCGGAGACGAGCAACCCCACCACCCCCTAACAAACACACACACACACACACACACACACACACACATCGCTTTCCACTCGGCCGCGTCCATTACACTGCCATTCGTAACATTGCTCATTTCTGGGCAATTAAGAATTCCTTTTCATCGCTATGTAGGTTCACACATCTCCCTCACAGCGCTTGTACACAAACTGGGAAGACATGAAGAAGAAAAAGAAGACGTGTCTGTGTGTGTGTGTGTGTTGGGAGTGTAAAAACATGAGGGGAAAAAAAAAAAAGGCAAAAAGCAACAAAGGAAACCGGAGGAGAAAAAAAAAAATTAGCCCCTGTGTATTGGCTGTTCTTATTTGTTGTTGCTGCTTCTTGCCTTTGTTCTCGTCCTCCTAATTGTCCGGCCTCATTATTAGATGAAAATGGATTTATTTTATTGACGTGCCTCTTTTTTTTCCTTTTGTCTTTTACTTCCACCCCCCCCGCCCCCCAACCACTACCAAAAAAACACTTTCTGAAGATTTTTTTGTGTGTATGTCAGTGTCAATGCATACCGAATAGAAAAAATCCCCACACACACACAAGTCATATTATCCTCACACACACAAACAGCAGCGTCGTTCTGCCGTGAAAAGAACAATGGAATTCGTTTTCCCCTCTCTCTCTCTCTCTTTTTTTTTTTACTACTTTTTGGACATGTTTACAGAGAAACTCACTTAAGGAAGACAAATCACTGTGTCCAAAATGGCAGCGTGGATAGAGTCAGGGAGAAAAGAATAGAGAGAGAGAGAGAGAGAGAGGTATCTGACATCTGTTTCTTCAAGGAGAAAGAGAAAGCGAGAGCGGGGCGGGGCGGGGGGGGGGGGGGCACTAAAAAAGAATAGGTGCAGATTGACAGAGAGAGAGAGATGGGCGTTGAAAAATCATTTTACCATTTCAAGACCAACACGTAGAGGATGGAGCCAGATGGTTTGCATTGGGTATACTTTCGGCGTGTGTGTGTGTGTGTGTGTGTGTGCGTGCGCAGCATAATGAGGGATGAGAAGACTCATTCCATGCAACAACAAAAAAACAAACTTTAATTTATATTAGCGATTCCACCTAACACACACACACACACACACACACACACACCTATCTCACTCCAGAACACAAACAAGAAAATTCACGACACGCGCACATGTGCATGAAAAAAAATTAAACACACACACACCTATCTCACTCCAGACACAAAAAAATTCACGACACGCGCACATGTGCATGAAAAAAACAAAAAACAAACACACACACACACACACACACACACACCCCTTGACATGCCGGCTCTGACAAGCGTAGCTGATGTGCGCCGCTGAATGTGCATGGTAATAGGCCAATCAAGAATGCAAAACAATTGGCAATTACTGTGAGGACCTAATGGTCATTAGAATTTACAACTAGGTAATGAACTGAAGTCTGCCCACCCCATGCATATTCATAAAGCTATTTGAAGCTTTGAAGATTAAAGTAGCGCTTAAAATTCAAATGAGCCTCCGCAAATTATCGGGAAGACACAGTGCTGGTGGTGATGGAGGTGATGGGGGGGGGGGGTTTCTTGCGTGTGTGTGTGTGTGTTTTCAAAAGCGCGATAAAATAGTTTTCATCATCTACGGGGTTCGGCCGATATTTTTGGATCGAATCCGCAGAAAAGCCGATATTTTTGCGATTCGGTATCCGATGTCTTTGAATTTGAGCGATTTCCGGGTCAATTTCAGTGTTTCCCGCCGAGTTTTTTGTTCTTGTCGGGGTGGGAAAGCCCTCTGAAATGACGTTTAGACCATCACGGGGACACTGAAACTAAAACGATAATAATGCTACTGCAATATGTTCATGCATCCTGAGGAATCCAAACAGGAAATAGAATCAATTCAGGTTCAGCGACTTCCCCATAGACAACCAGTTATGTATGAATCAATTCTACCATAAAGAAATCCATCAAGCTGCATCGTATCCATCCAATCAGATGTGTTTTATAATAAAAGGCCAATATCGGCAGACTGATATATCGGTCTAACACTACTTGATACACCAATAAGAGGGCTAGGCTGCTCACACACACACACACACACACACATACACATATTCATTGCATGATCCTGGTCACAGGAATATTGTAAAGCTTATTGTTGTTGTAGGAATGGAAGCTTATTCCGCTGTCGCGCTCTGGATAAGATGCCATTGTCTCTCTAGCGTTTGCACTGAGTTGTGCATGTCCAGAATTATTGATTGATCTGTCTGAGATCATAGGAGTTGCATGCTATTGTGTTTTTGCTTTATTTTGCACCAAATGTGTTTTACATTTGCTCCGAAGGAACGAAAGAAAAAGTTGCGGGACGGGATACTGACAGAAAAAACATTTACGGTGCCAAGAGCAAAAGATTAGACCCGCTAATGTACGGGTAAGGAACATACGTGCCACACTGATCAACACACACAATTACAGGGTGGCAGTGTTTGTGTGTGTGTGTGTGTGCGTGCGTGTGCGCGTGCATGCACAGCCACGCTCCCCTAAGGCAGTGTTGCTTCGCTGTAGTTGTAGTAGTAGTTCAGCCAAATGGGGAACATGAAACCCCAGCAAGGAGCCAGGCCCCTTCACACACACACACACACACACACACACGTCACACACACACACACACACACACACACACACTGGCCACTCAGTCATTGCCAACTCAGCCCTGGCACAGTTTGCCAGGGGATGTCCTGCAGCCACACTGCCAACTCGCACACACACACACACACACACACACACACACACACACACACACACACCGTTTCATATTCGCCCCTGCCCCGACAGGCCACACACACACACACACACATATATCTATACAGACATGCATGCATACATACTTACATGCTGTATAACTGAAAAAGCAAGCGCTAAGAAAAAGAACAAACACACACACACACACACACACACACAGCTAGTTGGTGAGGTCTGAGTGTGTGTGTATAGAGCCAGTCTGTAATCCAGTGGCCTATATAAATAAGCTTTGTAGTGTATAAACAGTTTTATGAACAGGCCTTCCACTGCCTCCAATATAATAAGAGAGCTGAGATACACGTGCACCCCATAAGCAGGCCGAACGGTGTGTGTGTGTGTGTGTGTGTGTACGGGTATGCGGGGACACACACACACACACACACACAGCCAGCAGCAAGCGAGCCAAAAACAGCAGCTTTCCTTCTCGCCACAAAGGAGTAAATGTAGCGTGCATGTCGAATCTCTCTCCGACACATAAACACAAAAAGCCAGATCAATAAACAATACTCCATCACAGGCGATGTACAGTAGCCCGCGTTGACGTCACACTTCGCTCCTTCCCCCCGAAAATACCGTCAGCGGAGTAAATACTGCCACAAGTGAGCTAAAGCTGCTCTCTGTGTTTTTTTTGTTTTTTTTGCCGCTGTCATTGTTTTAAAAAATGGTTTTACGGGCTGAGGCCAGCCGAACACCCGGAATCCAAAAACCTAACCTCTTTACTGTCATGGTGATCTGTGAGGTTTTTGTTTTTTTTCCTGCTCACGCTAACTACACAGTTTTCTTCGATTTATTTTTCAAAACAAAACCAAGGGAAAGAAAACGCATCACTTCCTGTGCGTCAGAGGAGTTTTTCCTCCCAGGAAAGATCGATCCTGACACCGGGTGTTTAGGACAGCGAGTGGAAAAGCTTCCGTGACCTGGCTAGAGGTTATAGCGATACGAAAGGTTAAAGGTCAAGGTCAAGGACCCTTCACCTGCTGCCATACAATTGAATAGAACCTATCCTACTAGAATATGTAACTGTATCAAAATAAAGGCACATATACGTGTGTGTGTGTGTGTGTGTGTGTGTGTGTGTGTGTGTGTGTGTGTGTCGAGCATTACCGACTAGGATGAAGAATAAATCAACAGGGCGTCTCAACAATGTGACTTTTTACTTTCCCCCAGCACAAGCTGCTTCCTCTGCAATACTCCATATTCCATTTTGAAGCAACAAAAAAAAGAAATTTAAAAAAAAGATCAAACGTTTAAAAAAAAATTGCCTGAAGGCATCGATTTCCAAACCATATTTTAATACTACATCCAAAAAATTGTCGGCAATGAATTCCAAGTTGTTGTTTTTTATAATTATTATTATTATTGTCCGTCTGCATCGCTGACACGCTCTGCAAACACACACCCACACGTTTGCAGAAAGACAGTCAACAGTACACTCAATATGTAGATTGTGTGTGTGTGTGTGTGTGTGCGTGTGCTGCCATACTGCATACAATACACCATACAGCCCACTGGCCTTGGCGACAGATTATTCAGTCATTCAAGCACGCTACTGTGTGCGTTTTTTTCTGCTGATGCTTGTGGTTGCCACGCTTCTTTCTGCACACAGAGAGATGTTTACATTGAGCGAGCTCATTCAAAATGCATCCCGGGGATCAGATTTTCACCACAGCGTGAGAGAAATGCACAAGTCCAAACGCCGCCATTTCCAACCCCAAAAAAATAAAAAGTGACATCGCAAAAAGTAAGAGGGAAGAAGAGAGAGAGAGAGAGACAAGGAGAGAGCAACAATAGATTAGTAATGGCAGCTAGTGTGTGTGGAATCTCTTTGTAGGCATGTTGCTACGTGCTACGTGCTACGGCACGCGA
Source organism: Hoplostethus atlanticus (assembly GCA_034670405.1). Lineage (NCBI taxonomy): Eukaryota > Metazoa > Chordata > Actinopteri > Trachichthyiformes > Trachichthyidae > Hoplostethus > Hoplostethus atlanticus. The sequence continues at coordinate 600,256 of JAXDDX010000187.1, forward strand.
GTGCATGCACACACACACACACACACACACACACACACACACACACACAACCAAACATGCTGTAATTGATTCAATATCAATTGGCTGTCCCAGATTTGCATTGACTAATGCAGAGGGAGAGAGAGAGACAGAGGGATGAACCAAAAGAGGGGAAAAAAAGAGGAGGGAGGGGAAGAGAGAACAGGAGATAGAGAGAAAGAGAACAGGAAAGACAGAGAGAGAGAGAGAGAGAGAGAGAGAGAGAGAGAGAGAGAGAGAGAGAGAGAGAGAGATCTGACACTGAGCCAGAGAATGAATGGGTGTTAAAAATGCACTAATGTGTATTGAGGTGGGTAGCATTAGCCAGCAATGATAAGCTAATGGCTAATCACTAGATCATAGGCTAACAATGCTCATGTTACAACGCTATGAGCCAGGAGGGCTCCAGAACGGGCTGCAGAGCCAGGTCACTTTGAATGATTTTTTATTTTTTTTTATTGGACCTGATACCAATGTTGATTTGAGGGAGAGAGAGAAATCATCGATATGAGTTATTACTGGCGTCAAGAATGAATTCCCCGCGGATTAATCATCATCTACGAGCACCGGTGTTGATTATAAAGGCCAAGAAGTTTATCGGCCAGTACCGCTCAGTAATACACCCAGACAGACATGTCAGTTTGTGGGCCGGCCTCACGTCGACAAATAATAAATCAACGTGAGCAACGTGATGTTTTGTTGGCTCAAATTTTAGAAATCAAATCAAACTATCAAAAAACAGTAGAAGCTGTTAAAAAAAATATTCCACAAATAATTCAATTCAATGGGATTTCTATCAAATTCTGTCCACTTTTCAGATGCAACATACACAGGCGTGGGCGTGCACACACACATCTACACACACATACACACACACACACACACAGGCAAACCCCACTCTTTTGAGACATTAGCGATGCTGTTTCTGAATGAGGGGCGCCTCAGGGATTATAATCAGAATTTTCATCTCAGTCAGGGATTAATAGAATAAATGGGCAAGAGAGAGAGCACAACCGTGTGTGTGTGTGTGTGTGTGTGTGTATGAGGAAGTACAGTACAGGCAAAAATGTGAATCAGTGATGCAAAAAGGCAGCACACACACACACACACACACACACACACACACAGGTAGCGTCTTCCCTCCCCTCCGTCAGAGGCGTTTGATATGTAAATGGCGGCGTTCCAGCACAAGGCCGCCGCTCGGCGTTCCTCCGAGCTTCACAGCAGCTTTAACTATAAGCAGATACACAGGTACCGCCGAGTCCTCGCCTCTCATGCGGGCGGTTTTCGCGGTGCATTATGTGCAAAACAAGCCACGACTACAGAGGGGTAAAAAAAAAATAAGGCAACTGGAAAACAGAAACTGTCATTAGCGGGGAATTCCTGAAGCGCGACCTGAGAAATTGCACCTCCGAAATGCGAAGCGGGGGGGGAAGCAGCCATTTGGATTAAAACAGTATCAATATCACCAAAGACGTTAAATTGAGTCTCCATTGCAATTTTAGTGCACACTACTGACTGAAGCCACCTTTTTGTATTTGTTGACTGCATTTTTTTTTACAGCTGGCAGAAATCTTCATGAAGTAAATTCATAGCATCTATGACAGGAAGTGAAATGAAGATGGGGTGTTTTAATAAATAACATCAATTAAATACAATTGATGTGTGGTGATGTGAGTATCTAAAACCAGGAAGTGGTCAATTCGGAAGACGTCTGTATTATTGGGATGCGTCTGAAATGCCAGGCTTGCATTTTACAAACACACACAACACACACGCCTTCCTATTGTGTCATTATTAACTGCTTTCCTCTCAGTTTTGTTTTGTTTGTTTTTTTCTCCATATTCGCTTCTTTCCTGACAGTTCGGGGTCGGCGAGAATGAAAAAGGTTTCAGCTGTGAAGAATTTTGGCTTTAATTATGGGATAAATCTATTTCATGCTTTCGGAGGTGTGTGATCGCCTTGTGTGTTTCTGCCGGTGTGTGCAATAGATTTTGCGGGTGTGTGTGTGTGTGTGTGTGTGGGGGGGGGATGGGGGGGGTCTAAGAGATTAATTGTTAATTAAAAGATGCATGTATCATTATAAGTCCCTCATAATTTCCCTCATGTGGTTTTCTCAATGTAAATACTGGCTTGTGTTTTTTTTTTTTTTCTTAAAGCTCTACAATTCAAGAAGGTGTTAAAAGTAGGCCCCCGAAGTGCTCCTGTCTGTCACCGGGAGTCGGAC
>JAXDDX010000187.1:607500-764751 GCA_034670405.1 Hoplostethus atlanticus
AAACTGGGTGAAATGAATGGAGGGGGGACAAACAAGAGGAGATGATACTGGAGCTGCACAACACACTTCCATAATCAAAACATGCAGGTTATCGCGTTTCCGAAACTAAAAGGGTGTTTCAATGGAATAACACTCTCGATGAGACATTCCTTTACAGAAAACTATTCCTTCACTGATGAATCTAAAAGTAGAAAAAAAAACTATATGCTGTGGTTGTGGGACTACTGGCTTTCCGCCCTTAATAAACTGCTAGTTTAACTGTAATGTACATCAGCCCAGGCATATGGAAAATATTGGGGATATTATTTAAAGCAGCCTCCGGTGTAACAAAATGCTATTTTGTCTGCAGTCTGCAACGCAAATGAAAACAAACGAGCTGCAAGGTTCCAGAGTGCCTTCTGTCTGTTCAGTCTCGTTACATTTTTTAAACTAGTCAACTTTCATTTCTAACCCTGATCGTCTCATACGTGATATAGGCAGAGACCGGGGGGGGTATTGCAAATGATATAAAACTCCAAAAAAGAAAAGGAAAAAATGATTCACGCTCCACAGCATGAAATTTGCAGGAATGAGAGCTACAACGGTCAGGCCCTGAATCTGAGATCTGAGATCTGCAAAAGTCAGTCTCTAATATTTATACAAAAAATGAAAAAGGCTCCTCGGACTGCCAGTGTGTGTTTGTGTGCTCGCGCGCGCGCGCGCGCGTGTGTGTGTGTGTGCGTTGGGAGGTAAAAGGCGAGGTTTGCAGGCATGTTACAGTGGATTTAGCTGCGTATTCAGATTGCAGCCTGCATGCATTTAAAATGAAATGTGTATCTGAGGGGGGGCGGTGGGTTTGAGGCGATGAAGAGGAATTGCAGGGGTGGGCAAGACAACCCCCACCCCCTCCTCTTCCTCCTCTCCCATTGCCTTGTATATGCTCCCTTTATTCTAAAGAGCTCGTCAAATAGTAGATAGGGGGTGGCGGTGAAACTGATCAGGTTCAAGTTCAGTGGCAGTTGTTGATTTTTTTTTTCTGATCGTGGTCTGCCTCCTAGCGACGACACCGGGGCATGGGACTGCGCTTCCCAACCTCGCCGTCCACAGCACGTCCACCAACAGCCATGCACGGGCTGCAGCTCCCAACCAACACCCGCCGACACATAACCACGCATCGATCTATAACGATGCCCAGATAGTCCCTTATATATATCCACGTTTGCGCCACCTTGGAGCGGCTGCGAGGTGGCGCACAGCGCGCGGTGTTGCGGTGACGCTACTTTCGTCGTCCCCCCACCACCACCACCACCACTCGCCTCTCGCCGATCACCCCGCAGTTTCAAAACAGCCTCTCATCTGCTTTCTCAGAACACTATCTCGTGCAAATAAAACCAAATAGTAAAGCTCGGGTGGTAAATAAACGCCGTGCGTAACGACGGTTTCTACACTCAACTTGCCGCTGTTGGAATCGGTTTGTCGCTACACACCGATCACACCGTTGTAACACACCAATGAGTTGATACATATATATATATTCGTGTCTTACCTTAGCTGTACGGGCAGCATTACAAGCTTAAGTTGTTATTTGGTCCATTATTTGGCAAAACCGAGAGAGAAGAAAAAGACTAGATAGACGGTTGTCCTGTTGCTGTGTCGGTAGTCTTGTTTTATAAGTCTGGACTGCAGAGATATGCTTTCTGGAAACAAACCTACTCATGTAAACTAAACACCAATAGCAACCCTCTATAAGGAGCATTCGGATACAAAAATGTCTAAAATAAATCGATTTGAGCTGCTGGTAAAAAAAAGAAAAAAAGGGGGGCTACACACTTGTAAACAGCCGGACACGAGATTTCCCTCCGATCCCCTCCAAAAAAATAAATATCCACTTCCAAATTTTTGAAAATATTCCAAATACCGGACGAGGGAGAGGAGATGAAACCTGCCGGCGGACTATCAGACAGCGGGAGAGCCAATATTCCGAGGCGATCGCTCTACAAAAGCTCCGCGGAAAGGGACGCGCTCTCCTACGCCGGAGCCTCTGTGCGTTTCCACTGACCGGAGCGAGCTGGGGGGCCACCGGGAGCCAGAGCGAGTGGCATGTATAACAGCCCCGTGAACGCTCGTTCTCGGTGTGCAACTTCCCCCGTTTTCACGGAGAAATAATACCGGATAAATATCTACGCACAAAACTTTTTTCTCTCTTTCGGCTTTTTTGTTTGGAGGGGGGGGGTTGATCTCCGAGCTTGGTTTTACGCACGGAGGTGTCGCACTTTCTCGCCACGCTGTTAAGTCCAGTTGACTGCGGGTCCGAGCGGTGAGTCCGGTGTCCAAAAGCCTCCTGTCCCCGCTTCTTTCTCTTTTTTTCTCTTTCTTTCTGAATGGAGCAGAGGATGGTCAGAAATGACAATTTTGTTTCTCATCTTTACTTACGCGAAAAATCCCTTTTGCTCAAGTGCTGGGGTTTGCCTTGCTTGCGGCGAGACATGGTGGCTGGCGGCGGCGGCGGCGTTCAGCGCGGATCACATCGGGGAGAGCCGGGGTTAGAGAGGAGACTCCGGAGGGGCAAAAAATATCTTCATCCAACGCCTTTGACATCCAAAAAAAATAAATTAGAAATAATACAAAGATGGCGCGGAGGCGAAGATGGATCGCGGGATCGCCGTCATGGCTTTTTTGAGAAAGGAGAGCGGAGAAAAAAGAGAGAGAGAGGTGGATGGAGAGAGAGAGAGAGAGAGAGAGAGAGAGAGAGAGAGGGGAGAGAGATGGAAAAAATGGCAAAAGCCCCCCCCCCCTCTGAGCTGCAAGTTCAAGTGCACGGACGTGACGTTCCCGGCGAACTTGAACGTCAGGCGATGGACGGACACCCGACATACAAAAACATGGGCAGGGCCGAAGCGCCCGAGTGGGAGTGGGAGTGGGAGGAGGGACGGACGGGACGCGCTATAACAACACCAATGGACGGTCATTAGAGAGAGGGGGGGGGGGGGAGGGGGGCTGGACATGAGAAATAGACCCGGTGGAAGCCAATGGACATAGAGATCAGGGGGGCCGGACAAGAGGCACTTGGAGGGAGGGAGGAGTGTGTGTGTGTGTGTGAGAGAGAGAGAGAGAGAGAGAGAGAGAGAGAGAGAGAGAGAGGCAGAGATGTCTAATGAAAGCAATATGCACTGTGACTGTGTGTGTGTGTGTGGGGGGGGGGGGGGTGAAAGGAGAGAGAGACAGAGAGAGAGAGGTGGACGCAAAGCAGAGCAAGGGAAGCCGCGGACAGGAGCTCTCCGAGGCGGCGGGGGGGGGGGGGGGGGTATAATACTACTGCATATACGGAGGTGAGAGTGAGTGAGTGAGTGAGTGGAGTGTGTGTGTGTGTGTGTGTGTGTGTGTGTGTGTGTGTGTCGGGACAAAGTCTGTCGCATTTAGTGTGGTCACCGTTCTGCTCTGAGAGAGAGAGAGCGAGAGAGAGAGGCCGGGCGCGCAATGGTCAGCCACCCGCTCACCTGGACGTGCGCGCGTGTGTTTACGCGTGTGTGCGGGTGCGCGTGCGTGTGCGGGTTATGTGTGTGAGAGAGAGAGAGAGAGAGAGAGAGAGAGATGCATGTGTTGAAATGAAACGGAGCGCTGCTAAGTATCCGGTTGCAGCGAACAGGACGGGCAGGTTCATCAACTGACTAAAAGATATGAAGATGTATAAGCGCTAGTGGCTCATATAGATATAGATATAGATATAGATGTAGATATATAGATATATAAATATAGATTTATATGGTTATATATAATGGCTTAGAGAGCAACAATTACATTACAATTACAATTAAATTTCTTTATTGTCAGAAACAATAGTCAGGGTTTTTTAAAGCAATCAAACAGTTCATACATTCAAACTATATTGAGATGATCAATGATATGGCTTGAAAACATGAAAACCAAGCAATGAATAACCTACACTCTGAACAAAAAGGGTTGTAGTACCAGACAGTGGTTATTTTGGATTGCACCGTAGCTGTAAAGACCATTTTAGAAAGGTTCTCGATAGCACCATGCTCAGATGGTTCTACATAGGACCTTGAGAGCTTTGGATTTTAACAAATCAGAGGATTTCTTTGAGTCGTTACTATTCAATTCTGTGCGTCTGTATAAATTGGATGCGTTTTGTGTGTGTGGGGGTTACAGGAGGTACTATACGGTCCAAAATCCTCTGTCTGTCTGTGTCCATATCTGTCTGTCTGACTGTCTGTCTGTCTGTCTGTCCGTGTGAAATCCAAACTCCCCGACGAGCCCATACAGACCGTGGGAGTGGGAGTGGGCCCATAAGCGCCCCATGTAATAACTTTCAGATGTGCCTCAGGTTCGAGCTGTATACGGTACGGGGGGGTGGAGGGAGAAGAAGAGGAGGAGGAGGAGGAAGAGGAGGAGGAGGAGGGGGGAAGAGATTGTAAATACTCTTGGAATAAAGGGGGTTTGGTAATGTAAGACGCGGGGCTCAAACAGCCGACGCGCACCGTGCGAGGAGACATGCACGCGAAAGAAGAGAGAGAAAGAGAGCGCCTCGGAGCAGCGCGGACGTGGGCAAGAGAGAGAGAGCGGATGGTATAGTATTGGAGAGAAGGAGGAGGTGGAGGAGAGGGAGTAGAGATCTGCCTGGCAAAGCGGCGGCGGCGGCGGCAGCGGCGGCGACTCCAAGCGCGGCTGGACTGGGGGACCGGAGAAAGGAGCGGCTGCGGTGGAGACCTGGAGCGACGCGCCGCTGACCGAGGAGGACGCGCACTTAATACCGCGGGGTGGAGGAGGGGAGGGGGGGGTAGAGCAAGAGAAGGGGGGGCGGGGGGGTGATGGGAGAGAAAGTGAGGGAGGAAGAAAGAGAGAAGCCGGAGTGGAGGAGGAGGAGGTTCAACGTCAAGGGGGGAAAAATGCATGACCAGTGAGTGAAATATTTTGCAGGTTGCAACTCGCTGCATGGCTTATACGGACCGACAATGGTGTGTGTGTGTGTGTGTGTGTTTGTGTGTGTGTGTGTGTGTGTGTGTGTGTGTGTGTGTGTGTGTGTGTGTGTGTGTGTGTGTGTGTGTGTGTGTGTGCGCGCGCGTGCGTGCTTTAGTGCAGCTGGGAATACGGCCAAATACGACCGTGCAGGGACGAATTATATACATACAGTTGTGGCTGGGTGTCAAAGTTCAAGCCGGTTTTAAGTGAAAGCGAAGACGACCTGTTCTGTTCTTTTAACGACAACTCGGTTACTTATAGGCAAAAGAAAAAGTGCGCGGTCTAATCAGACTCGATCACCGTGAATTCGGAACACTTTATTCACCTTTCCATTCACGTTTGGACTTCAATCCAACACAATAAAATTCTCTGGAAATGTGTCTACTTAGCTTAATCTGTCTACCTATTCATTTTTATTATTATTATTGAGTCATAGATTATCTTTTTATTTGTTATGCACGCTGCTTTTGAAAACTAAATTAAACCAATTAGAGTCGCGGCGCAGTCAGTTGAAAGAATAAAATGCTTCGAAATGAATTGAAACGTTGATGTCGATGGTGATGCGGGGCTGACAGAGATTTCTTCTAAATGTATTTTATAGGCCTATTTCTATCTGTCAACGCCAAGCTGGATCAAAACACACAGATGGGGAACTTAATTATGGCCTTTATTTGTTGAAAGCTTTATTGGGTGAAATGCGCTTGACAAGGGGCGCGTGGAGATTGAGCCAAAAGAAGTTATTACGCTCGATTTCCATATGTAAGGTGTGTGTCAGGTGGATGTTCATTCCTGTTAATTTTAATTGATCCGATTGGCTTTACCATAACTGCCTAATTATTTGGGTAAAATCCCTTTGGCAGGGGTAGATAGGATGCACTTCTTTTTTTTTTCTTCTTTTTTTTTAAAGGACGTTTCCCCCTCACAACCACGCGCCCGGTTAGAGATAAAACACCCCGGCAACACGTGTGTTAGACATGCGGCAACATATGCAGCTCACACAAACAGCAAACATAAGATGCGCTGTTCCTTATAGTACTGGAGACGCGTGACGAGAATTTTGTTTTAAAGAGTGAAAATGGATTTTTATCTTTCCTGGAGCATCGGATGTCGTCGGTGGCCTGTTGCTGTCTGGATGGTAACAGGCGGACACCGCACCCACGGAACCTGATACAGTAACACTAGAAGCCCCGTGCAGCCCGGTAAACACGGCGGGGTGTTTTGACGCACTATAGGAGTAAAACACTTCCAAAGAAGTTTAGACTTTAAGGAATCATATCGTGAGAGTTTAAACCCCGACAGGAGATTGTGATATGGTCAATGTGTTAGATTTAGGTCACTACCAGCATTGGTCCTGACTGCTGGTGTGCTTTTGTTTAATTTTAGCTTTCAAATATGATTCCTGGCAGTTTTTTTATTGATCTTTGATAAAAACTACAAGATCCAAATCAAATTTGGACTCAGTTAGACTAGGTATGGCAAGTGCCCCATACCCAGTTGAGGCCCATGCCTAAAGGGGACCTCTTTTTAGCCACCACCTCCCTCATACCCCCACATCCGCGAGAGCACCAACCTTGACCTCTCCCTACACCCCGCTCCATCTGCTGGCAACAAAGAATGTTTTCCCGTTTTCTCTCCCTCCCATCTCCTCCTCCTCCCGTCCCCGTGTACACACACACACACACACACACATACGCACACGCACGCACGCACGCACACACACACACACGCACACACACACACACAACCCAAGCCCTCCAAGTCAGGGACATTGACTTAGAGCTGCTTGGAACCCAGGGAGCGCGCAAGGGAATCTCTATATGTAAATGCTGCGCGTCGCCGGTTTCCGTCATAAATCAGTCAGGTTGCATGCTTAATGCATTGGAGGTAGCCAGCTATAGCAGCACTTTGCATGCATGAAGGAGCACGGTGGCTGTGTGCGCGTGTGTGCGTCTGTGTGTGTGTGTGTGTGTGTGCATGGCCATACCTTGGCTTAAATCAGTCCAAATTTGATCTTATAGTTTTTATCATAATAATGGATCAAGCAAAAATCCCCAGAAATATATTTGGCCCTATTCAAAAAACCATTGGAGTGTATGTCCGTGTGTGTGCCCGTGTGTATATGTGTGTGTGCGCGCAAAGATAAAAAGAGGATTCTGTTGCCCATTTCTTAATTCTCATGCCATATGTAGGCCACATTCAGCTATCGCTTTAATTCGGTTTTATTGGATTCAGCACTTTTACTCACCTATTCCCTATTAAGGCAGCTACAACTTTCATTACACTGAATGGACAGTGGCATACTTTGAGGATATAAAACCTCGTTCATGAAATAGAGAGGGGGGCGGGGGGGGGGGCAGAATTTAGGCCTTTGTAAAACCGTGAAAAGAGAGAGGGGAGACTATAGGGCATCACACCGGCGGTGGTCACATGCGTCGCCTTCACTCCACGCACGACAGCTTCAGGGAAATTGAGTGACTGGGGCGCATTTCAATATATGGAAATGACCGGGGGGCTCCCGAGATAAATCAGCGCCCCCCCCCCCCTCCCTCCCTTCTCTCCCCTCCTCTCCCTCTCTTCCTGTCGCTCCCCTCTCTCTTCTCTCCATGCGCCTCTCCATACCTTCATTTATTTCCTACAGCCGGGCGGAGGCTGCTTTGTACCGCCTTTTTGTCATTATTCCCATGCCCCATGCGTAAAATAAAGTGATGTAGTGACACATATCCTGACCGAAATCAATTATATTTTCAGAAAAGTATTAATTCATGCTATTTGACCCTTAAAAGCCACCATCCTTATAATAACTTGCATCGGGTTGGCTTTGAATTTGGATCAGATTCATGTCAGCCTAAGAAAAAAGGTGGAAAACTAAATTTCACTGACAGAACCAAACTACATGCTATGTTGGAAATCGTCAGACAACAACTGCGTTCTGACAATACCGCCTTTTAGGAAGAATGTAGTTTAAACTCACCTTGCTATGTATCCTCTGCACTCAACTACTGGTGCGTCAAAAATGCACAGGCCTCTAGCAATGTTTTCTATCGATTCAAATGCCAACGCGGAGCAAATAATTGAGAGAAAAATAGCAGGACTGGGGGGGTAAAATAGTAATTGATACCACATATAAGTTTTCTCTAAATCTAAATCTAGTCCCTGCCTATTTTGCAGAGGACCCCCCCACCCCCTACACCCACACCCACACCGCCCCCTCCACCAATCCCAAAGCATTACAATAACGGGAACGGGCTCGATTTCACAACGTGCCATTGTCACACCTGCGGGATGCGCACGCGGCACCGAGGCATTGCGCCGGCGGTATTAGATCAAATCAGGCTGGATTACACGGCTCTAGGCCACCTTATTAGAGCCAGACACCCCACATACCGCCCCCCCCCTCCCTTTTCCCTTATAATGAATGATGGGATGGTGTTTGAGGACGCGCACGTTTACGCGCCGCGTTACACGCGTCAGCCAAAGGCCAATTAAGTTAAGTACAAATGAGGGGTTCCCAAACTTTTTTTCCCCTTCCGGTCACAGACCCCGAAATAGATCCAACCGTTAGACCCCACGTGATAAGATGTTTTTCTATAAGGAACAAACCGGCAGAGGGGAAACCAAAAAAATTAAACTATTCCACCATGTTTTTTGCTGCATGAGAACCTCCATCCCGCCTGCCTGTAAACGCACCGACACGTTTACGGCTGCCGTCGTTAAGTCGCTGTTAATTTTACACTAAACGGGTTGTTATGAAGATGAATGACGGGGAGGGAAGTGGTGCGCGTGGGGCAGCCGAGCATTTATCTGTCCTGCCTTGGGGCCCGTAGGCTGTTAGCGGCCTGTAACCTGTGAAACCGCGTGACCTGAGGGATAGGCGTCTATATGTGGACAACGGCTTTATGATGTTGAGACGGACTCCTAACACACCCTGATACCCCTTTGGGTATTTGAAGGCCGATAACAATATTTTATGTTGTACTGATATTCAGTTTCTTTAGATTGTACCAAATTCATGCCCAAAAAAGCCTCTGAATCAACATTTATACCATAGGACACTAAAACTCTCCATTGCAACCCCGGGATGGTAATAAAATATCAATACATATCTGTGTGGAATCTGATCAAAATGTCTCATTAGACTCAATTCAGGTTAAGGGCTTCCCATAGACCACCAGTGTAGTATTGATCAAGCCTACAATAAAGATGTAATCAATCAAACCGCATCATATCCATCATATCAGAGGTGAACGACACCGAACAGCTGATATCTGATTTGTAATAAAATGCCAATATCAGCCCCATATATCAGTCTAGTTATACGTTATGTATATGTCAGTGGTGTGATAGTCCTCCTGTTTAAATCTACACCCAGAGATGTAGTGGGTCTAGTTGCGGTGACTTTCATGGAATAACATCTGGAAACACGGACTCCTGCGCCCCCTTGTGTCCTAATCCAGCCAGTGTAAGAGTGTATAGACATTAGGTACCCCTAACGGCTTCAGGCGCCACCGAGAAGGAGGGATGGGGCAGAGGATCAACCTGTAGGTTTAGACTTTTGGAATTAAAATTCGATAGATTGATCCGAAATCTAGGAAATTTGACCCAAAACAGTTCAAATAATAATTAAAGAAGACGAAGAAGAAGAAGTGTATTATGAGAGGAATACTGAATGTAGAGACCATCTTGGAGGCGTTGGTGCAATTTGAGAAGGAAAACGGAATGGAAAGATGGGCAAGTGAATATGGAGAATTTTCACGATCGATGGATCTGATAATCTTATACCTAATCTGATAATAATCTGATAATAACATCTCTAAATCCAAGTATTTTTTGGCGGGGGGAGAGTTTAGTGTTTCAGGTCAGCGAAATGACACGTCTTAATGAAGGACTGGGGACTTAAATCAGAATAAAAGCCCTTCAGATTCGTTCCCCTCCTGCAAATTGTGATATTCAGTATTTCAAATCCTGGTCGAGTGGACGGAGGAAACGACACCAACCGGAAACGTTGTATCCTAAAGGCTAAATATGTTCTAAAATACAGTCTCCGGTGTTATTTAGTCATTCCCATAGCTTCATCACAAGACCGAGAGCCTATAGCGTTTCCCTGGAAGTCGTTTCAAAAGGTGCTGCAAGTTGAAATGATGTGCAAGATGAATTTTAGACGCCTGGATTTTATTTGTATTTATTTTATTTTAATTTTTAACTTCTAGATGGATCTGTGCTAATATGTCGATGCCAAGTTATTTCTTCAGAGAAATATATAGCACAAATATAGGTTATATCGAATCATTTGTAGAGGTGATTATTATTATAATTATTATAGTTTTTATAATAATTATTATTACCGCTTTGAAAGCACACCGACAATAATAATAATTATAATATTATACTATAAGTAATATGTATAATATTACATAATAATAAGTATAATAATAATAATACCTGTGCGACTTATCATAAGTCTAATATTAAATATTGTCCGACTAATTTATCCTACAGGGACTATTAATTGAGAGAGAACAGAGAGCTGTACGGTCTAAATGAATCCGGAACCTGGAAATCCTCATCCACATAGCATCACTTAGCGCTCTTTATACCTTCGGAAGGATGAACGGGACATATCTCGGAGAGCTTAGTGATAAATCATGTATTTTTAATGAATATCAATAGAAGAACCCCCTCCGCCCCCAGAAAGTCACGAGCCCGCCCGGCTATCTAATTTGATTAAGCAGTGCTGAGGGGCGGTGCGCAGGCCGGGCTGGGGAATACTGTGGTAATGACTGCTGTAACACCACAGCTATTTTATAATGGGCTCTGAAGCGCTGCCACGGAGCCGAACTAAGGGGAGGGGGTGGGGGGCGAGGGGGCTTTTCAAACGATTAACACCGAGGGGAAAAATAACAAATCTAATCTGACATGACACCCTTATGTTTAATTCTGGCTGTTAACCAGGGGCATCAATTCACTAAACCCCAAAGTATGGGCCAAGTCCCTGGATCTTAATATTATTTGACTCTGAAACTTCTGTAGAAATAAACTACATTGCTCGGGACAAAGTGGATGACTGAAGACTAATAGGATATTATTATTTGGTGAAAGGGATCAATTATTACTCGTAGGTCACCAGACTATCATTTTAGAGGAAACACTGCTCCTGTATGTTCCCCTGATGGGACTATTTTAGATATTGCTTCAGATTTATGCCTGTTTTTTTTCTTGATCTTTGCCATTGATCTTTATTATAATGATAAAAAAAAAACTACAAAATAAATTAAATGAAACTTTCTCTCTTGCCCTCCAGAGAAGGATGCTGCTATTGAAACAGACAAATATAGCTGCTAGTTTCCCTATAAAACTATAGAGACCATATAACAACGTTTAGAAAGATATTATACAGATATTAAAGCAAAACGTATATATATAACATACCATAATATGATAGTGATACCATAGGAAATATGATATAACCTCACTTTAAACTATTGCAGGCATAATAGAAGTCCCTATAGGAATATTATAGGAATACTACTAAGGATACCATGGAAAAAAAAGAACCATAAAGTACAATAAGCTCACTATAAACTCACTAGTGAGTATGGCAAATACATTATGAGAAATTATAGGAATGTCATAGGAGTACTATAATGATTTTTCATATGGTTTATAGCCTAAATATGGCCAAAGGAAACAAAGGATAAAGATCCAAACAATTAGGCAACATGACATGTACAATGAACCTAGCTTGTAAGTAAAAAAAATAAGTTTTATTTTGATAGGCAAGTAAAACTGATTAGTGCCTATATTGGGTCTTAAACTGGACTCCCAGGGGCCCTTGAAAGGGCTCCAATAAGTCATCAGCAGCATGAGGAATAGTTTAATTTCACTATTATAAGTCTAGTGCTGCTATTACTTCTGCCTCAGGATGAGTGATTTGAGGTTCCCCCTCTCCCCAATGTAGTTACGACCCCACCAGCACACACAGCTACTGTATATACCAAGTTATAGCTACTAGCAAACACCTTCCTAGATGGTAGCTGAGGTTTTGTGCCGATATTCAGTGTCTTTAAATGTGACCATTTTCATGCCATAACATTACAAATATTCAGTGTCTCCGCCAGAATGGAAAAGCCTCTGAAACAGTCCTGAGACCATCGATTTTGAAACCCATAGTGGTGAAATTCTTTGAGGGTTAAGCAGCTCTTGAAGGCAGGGTGACTTACTACACCAATTCAGAAACTCTAGGATACATTAGGTCTTTAAAAGAAAAATATATTTACAAAAAACATAATTAGTGTATAAATAAAATGAATAAAAGAAAATGACTTGACATTGCAGGTTTTTATGTCGCTGTCATCAGGGAGGAACCTCACCATCTGACTGGTCATATAATAAACGGCAATAATAATAATCAGCAACAGTGTACACCTAGTCTACGGTTAAATTACTGTTTAAGGGGATTACATCAGGACCAAGGACAGAGACAGAGCCTTAAACAGACCTCGCCCTCTGATTGGTCACATGCAGCATCCTTTCATTCTCTGATTGGTCTGAGGACAAAGCTTGGGAATATAGATCCACAGCCACCCAAGAGTAAATTAGCTAATGCTTTTAAAAAATTATTAATAATCTGTGCGGTGTAGGCAGTGGAGGGTAGACCACATAAACTCACCTTTCAATTTGCAGAATAGCGTCTCCACACCTTTTTAGCCTGACATGAATCTTAAATCCATTATAGTAAATAGTATCAAACTGATGGAAGTTATAGGAGGTCTTTTAAGGAGGGGAAAAAACATGCTCTTCTTGAATGAATGCTCTTCTATAAATAAAATCGATTTTTGACACGTTTGATGGTTCCCACCTGTTTTATAGCATCACGGTTGACTATCACTGTCACTTGAAGAGAAACCCAATAAATGGTTATTTGATTAAAACTGTGCTGTGTGATGCTGCTTTCCTGACACGATGACGACATGAACAAACCGTGTGAAAATCCCATTCACTTTTTTCGCTTTGCACATATTTTCTGTAATCATTTGATCCTCATTTCATGTTCACTTTTTATATTTTACCTGTATTCCTATAAGCATTCTCTCTCCTTTTCCTTTATTTATGTATTGTTTTTCTCTCTAAATGCTTTTAGCAACACAAATGTAGTATTTACATGCCATTCCAATAAAGCAAGTTGAAATGAATGAATAAATGAACTTCTTTTAGCCTTAGTCAAACACATGCAATACACACAACTCACCAGAGAGTGGTGCCAGTGAGCTGAGATTGTTAGCACTGTGTGTGATTCAACATAATTATTATCTTACATGTAAATATGTGTAAATTAGACAAATACTCACACACACCACTGGGCATGTCTATGTTATACTTTACAGCATTTTTTCCTTGTCTAGAATGCATTGATGTTGACGGTTGCTATATGAAGAAACACAATCATTTTAAGTTTGAATTGTTCGACTGCTCCACATCTTAACACAAAAAAACACATCAAATTTGTATGATTTATTGAATGCATATTAGTACAGTGATATGTATTGGTATAATCTACTGGCTACTTTATTGTCTTGTCTATTTGCACTGTAGACAACAAGATGATTTTGCTACCAATTGGGTACGGTGACCAATGGGCCAAGGTCAGTGTAGTCCTTTAATTTGAGTTGATATTTTCAGTGACAGCAGCTTGGAGATGTTGATTGGCGAGTTGGTCATCCACTCACAGAGCTGACACGGCTCTGCGGGCGGCTGTCCAAAGCGAACGTTGGTAGATTACTGCTCTTTACTGCCCTTTTTGCTGTGAGAGGAGTCCTGTTGTCCTGCACCATGTCAATGGCTACTGTACTACTATAGTGATCTGATCATCTTGTCCGACAGAGGTGAGTGAAATGAAAGAGGTTGGTCAATAAAATGAAGTTTGGCATTTGGTATCCTATTCCAGAATTTCCCCGGGGATCAATAAAGTATGTTTCTATCTATCTATCTATCTATCTATCTATCTATCTATCTATCTATCTATCTAGGCTGTGGTAGCATGGGAGAAGGTGTCAGATTACCCTACTGTAAAGCATGCATTTGAAACAAGTTTTGGAAAATAACTACTTTTTTTTCCCAAGGAGAGCAGATACCGTGAATGAGACAAAAAAAATTCAACCACCCAGAATTAGTTGAGGATAAATAGAACATATAGCTTGTCTGCATTCAACAAATGAGATATATAAATTATGCTATGTTCAAGTCAGCCAACCTTGTGTTATTCCCGTTCTCACCACAAGGTGGGAGTAGCAGATATGGTTGAAGTCTATTATATATAGAGAGCTTGATATGGTGGGTAAGAAGTGGGCAACCTATAACCTTCAGTTGATGATCATCATAAGACAAAACCATCTATACACACAAAAATCAAACAGAAAAGCATAAGTTTTCTTTTTTTCCAAGTAAAAATCTCTCCGTGTCATGTCTGTGATGTCCAGTGTGTTCCTAATTTTGTGCTCAAGTATTGTAATGAACTTTTTTGGTGTACCGACCTGCCTCGTCTACTTCTACTTCAGTTACTGATCTCCTACATTTCCCAGAATGCCTTTCGACAACCCCCAGAGAAGGGCCGTGAACGTCAGCTGTGGGTTTTACATGTAGGTGGAGACAAGTTCTTTCTACTGGAGAAAAAGTTTGAGTCACGCCGCCTTACTCAAAACACATGTCTTGTGGCTGCATTGCATTCTGGTCTTGGCTACTGTCGGTGGAGAAATTGGTCTCTCTCCTCTTCTCTGATGGATTTCTCCCTGTATGTTACTGAATAATCCAGTGGATTGCATTACTAATTCCAGGTTTGAGCAGGTAATCCGTAATCTGTAGTGAGCTACAGTGTGAAGACAACAAATCATTTCCCTTCATTAGATACATTTCTTTGGCGCTTTTTCGTTAACACTTTCTAGATTTGCCATTTTGCTCTGGATGTGTTGACCTTGGGAGGTGAGCTGGACTACCTACTACATCTTGTGAATATAACAGTGGGAAAAAAATAAATAAATAAATAAATAAACCCTGGGTAGTTTTACATAAGACTCCAACACAAACTCCAACTTGATTAGGCTGGATGGGCAAAAACTATGATTGTTAGTCATTTTTAGTTTTTAGTCATCAGTCAATTGGTGAATCCAGGAAAGATTTGTTAAATGCAATTGTGCATGTGTTAGACATTTTCTGAGAATTTTCTTTTTCTTCTTACCTTCATTGATGAAAAAAACATTTGTCCCAATCACATTAACTGAATAAAACGAGTGTCTGATGTCACTGATGTAATAAATTGAGGCCACTCCCCTTGAAAACCCACTTTTTTTTTTCTTCCACACAGTCTTTTATTTGTAAATAATAAAAATGAACTCTTGAATATAAAACATACACATCAGTAGAGCCACATCTGTTATACAAACAAGAACTGTTGCAGTGAATACTTCGTCTTTCGTCTAGAATCGTGTATTGGGAGTGGGGAGCCATGGACTGTAAACAATCAGTATTCCTTAAGTAATACTGACAAAGGAAAGGGCAGTCGGCCACACCGCCAGGGGTTTCAACAGAAACATCCGCAAAATATGTCCGCAAAAAAACTGATTTTTCATTGGCTTTAAAAAGTCCAGTCCAAACCATGAGTAATAAAGAAATCTGGGGAGGGTCGGGGTCGGGGGGCGGGGGGGAGGAGGGGGAAAGAGATTTAAGGGGTTGAAGAAAGAACTTTTTTGCTCCAATCGGGTGTGTTTTCTTTTGGCTGCAACTGGGAAGAACTGAAAGGCCCGTCAGCGCCCCCTTGTGGCTCGATGCCGCTCAGCGGCTCGCGCGCGTCGACGCAGGGGGGATCCCTTTCGGACTAGACCAGGAATGTTTGTGTGCCGGCGATGCTTCATTTGTTTCCGTGTTCGAGTTCAAGCCGCTCATCCTGCGTTCGTTATGTACAAGGTGTGCGTGTGTGTGCGTCGGTGACGGGTGTGCAGTCAGATACACTCTTTTTTTATATTCATATATCTATATCTTTATAATTTCTGTCAAACTCATAATTATACTTCATATACATTTAGCTGTTATACACACATTCTCTATCTGTCTCTAGCCCCCGCTGACTACAGTTTAGACACCTACATCCTCAGTAACGCCAGGGGCTCAAGTATGCTCAGTACTACAGAACAGCACTGTTGTTGAAAGGGTTCAAATAAAAAAAAGAAGAGAGAAAGAAAAAGATTTTTTCCGGAGACCTCCTAATATGGATATTTAGACCCAGAGTGGTAGGCGTGGCCTGGGCGGAGTTGACCCCCCCCCCCCCCCCCCCCCTTCCCAATTGGTCCGCTCCTGTTAGGGGGCGGGGGGGGCGGGTGGCTTGGCTTTTCTCGGTTTGTATTCATATTCAGTACGAGCAAACTGTACAAGTACATGCAACATACAAGCTGGCCTAAAAGTATGTGGAACTAACACACATAGTCTAGTCTCTTTTTTTTTTAGTTTGAATTCTTCATTTAATTTGTCTTGTCTTCGTTTTACAAAAAAGAAGAAAACAAAAGAACGTGCATGCAGCTTGGGGCCGGGGAGGCGTCCCCGAGTCATGCTGCTCCCTCCTGCAGGGGGAGTTTAGGAGGGGGGGTGGGGGGGTCGTGGGTCAGGAAGGGACGGGGATGAGGGGGGGGACGGGGACGGGGACGGGGACGGGGGGGGGTTGAAGGTTGTTCGGGCGGCCGTGACCCGGTCTTTGGAGCACCGTCGCTCGAAAAACCAAACGTACACACACACACATAGAGGGAGTCTGTACCTTGTGGTACCATTCTGAACTCTAGGCAAAATAGAGAGAAAAACATAAAGTGGATTCCAAATAAAAAAATAAAGAGCAAATTGTTAATTTGGCCTCTATTTTCTTTCCTTTTTTTTTTGAGACAAAGAGCAAAACTTGTTTCGTTTTTTTTTGCCTCCATCCGAAGAAAGGAGTCAAGCTTTCCTTGTGCTTGGCTTTCGTATCTCGTGACATGGCTAAGAATGTGCACGTGCGTGTGCAGGCTCCCTTCCCTAAGAGGTCGCGAAACCGTGCCACCTATTGCCCCTTGTGTGTCACAGCGGCGAAGCTTGATGTGACGGCGCAGCTGTCGAAAGCCACGTCGCCGTCGCTCGCTGTATTAACTGTCTCGCCCACATCGTTCGTACCGCTCGTCCCTGTGGCCTAGCACTAAGCTCTACTCTGATTGGTTGGAGGGCTCCTGCACGGAGGACTCCGTTTTTGTCACTTGATAGTGTGGGCTGCACGAGAAAGAAAGAAAGAAAGAAAGAAAGAAAGAAGTGAGGGAGAGGAGAAGGCAGTAGAAAGAGAGAAGGAGTGGACTTGGAGTAAAACCTCCACTGCTCCAGCCCAAAGGAGGTGAAAGAAAGGAAAGTGTTGAAAACAAGAAAGAGGAGGAAGAAGAAGGAAGGTATGAGAAGTGATTGTCAGACTCCAGCTAAGCTCTGATTGGCTCGTTCTGTCTCTCTCGCTCTCTCATTCCCTGTCTCTCCGTCTGGCTTTTCATTGGTTGAGGGCGTCTCGTCGCCGTCCCTGGGCCTGTTCATGCACTCTGCTCAGCTGTGGTCCAATAGCTGTGGTCCATCAGTTTCGTATTTCCGGGGGGGTCGTCGGGGGGTGGGTTCGGGTCACCGTCCCGTCACTAGGATCGAACGCCCAGCGGCAGTCCTGAGCTGTCCAGTGACGTCTGGGATGCCAGCCGCGTGAGCGGAGCTAACGTAGGGTCCACCAACGAGGACGGGGGGAAGAGTTTGTACCAGCCAATCACCGTGCTGGAGAGGTCCAGCTCCTCCAATAGGATCTGTGCTACACCCATGAAGCATTTGTGGTCCAACCGTCCATAGTCGCCCCACACTATAACCTGGAGAAGGTGAGGAGAGGAGCACGGATGAGTCAAATTCACCATAAGATGGGAAAAAATACATCCGGCTCTTTCCTGTTACTGAAAACATTCTTTCAACAGAAGAAGAATCTGTATAAACTTTCATAACATTTCTTAAAGCTTCTTTTTACAAACGTGCTTTCATGTGATGTTATTTTTACTATGATATTTTACCCTCATTCTTCTTTTTATCTTGCGATGTGTTCTTGGTTTTACTCATATTAAATTGTGATTTGTATGTTATTTTAAGTTATTTTCAGTTTTGCATGGTTGCAGACCTGTAAACAAGGGTTAGATGGATGTATCACTTTTCATATATTGGGCTGATATTGGCCTTCCTTTAAATATCAGATATCGGATGTCGTCCACCTCTGGTATGAGGGCGGTTCCTCCCTGACCAGGGCTACAGAAAAACAGTCTGGAAAACCTGCAATAAAAATTTCAGTTTCTTTGCAAATTGTATTAATTTAATTTAATTTAATTTAATTTAATTTAATTTAATTTAATTTCTTTATGAATTAATTCTGAACTCATTCAATTAAATTTAATTAAAGTCAGTAGTGTCTCCCAGATGTCCCCTCCTAAAATAACTTAATTAGTCTGAGTTTTAGTGTCCCGAGATGGTCTAAATGCTGTTTCAGAGGATTTTCCACTCTGACAAGAATAAAATTCTGTGAGAAAGTGTTTTCTTTGTAATTTTATTGCATGAAAACGGTCACATTTTAAGATATTAAATAAACATTTTCATGGTCATTCAGTTTGGTTATCTCTCTCTCTCTCACTCACACACACACACACACACACACACGGAGGATTACCTGGAGCACCTTGCCCTGGGGACTCTCCTCGAAGAGCAGGTGCTGCTGGTAGAGCGGCTCCAGGGTCTTTCGTGCAATCTTGGTTTTCTTTTTGGCTTTACAAGCTCCGTTATCCAGCAGGTACACCTTGACATAGGGAGCTGGGGATGGAGAGATGGAGATGGAGGAGAGAGAGGGATGCAAGGAGCAAAGAGAGCAGGGAAGAGGTAAAAAAGGCAGAAGAAGTAGGGAGGAAGAAGGGGAGCGAGGCAGATGGAGAAGAGAAAGTGCAGAGGGAGAAAGGAGAGAGGAGAGTTAAGAGGGAGAGGAGAGAGATGCAGGGAGAGAGCGAGGCGAAAGACAGAGGGTGAAGGGAAGAAGAGTAGTCCAGAGGGAGGAAAATAGAGAAAGGAGAGGGAAGAAGGAGAAAGGAGATGGAGGAGGAGGGATAGATGAGAGAATTGGAGTTGGTTTTATTACAAAGTACATTTACATGGACGTGTGTGTGTGTGTGTGTGTGTGTGTGTGTGTGTGTGTGTGTGTGTGTGTGTGTGTGTGTGTGTTACCTGGGAGGGATTTGGAGCCTGGTTTGGGGGTAAGGCCTCGTGCCCTGATCACCTCCACCTCCAGCTGGCCTTTCTTATCCATCATACCGATCTGAACATCACCTGTATGTACGGGAGACACACACACAGAGAGAGACACACACATATGCACACATTTAGTATTAGTAACTATTTGAGGCTATTATTGTGACTATGGAATGGAAATGGAGATGTCACTCACCCATGGCGGGCGTGGCCAGTGTTTGCCGGCCCACCAGCTGGGCGGGGCCTAAACCGTCCAGGAAGTCACTGAACTGACTGTCAGCACCCAGCCGCATCCCTGAGAAGATCAGACTGACACACACACACACACAAACACACTTCAATCAATTATTAATGCCAACATCGACACTCAAAAAAGTGTGTATGGACATAAGAGTACTCCTGTCATTTTTCCTTTCTTGGGAATAACACACCACACCTTTCAGCTAACCCAGCACAGTGTATAGTTAACTGTGTGGCTCTCCTCTTTGGTAGGCTGACCTGTCTGAAGGCACCTCACCTCGTCGGTTAACATGACCCCATTTCCCCACGGGGAACCATCAGGGTTTCATCTAATCGAATGACCTTCCCTATACTCTTAACAAAAAGGATTCTATATAGTGCCAGAAAACATAATATAGTTATTTAGGCTTGTACCACAGCAGAACCCCTTTATGGTGCTGTTAGGAACCATAATAGAGAGGTTCTCTACAGCGTTAAATAGACGGCGTCCTGCACCAACTTTGAAAACCTGAGTTGTAGCGACGAAGTTGAGATGACGCCTGTAGTTGTCCTTAGCTGCTTCCTGCATTGCTTTGTTGTTTTCTTTTTGTGAGGGCCTAAATGTCTTTCTGATATCAGTTCAAAACAGCTTCCAAATCTGTTTTAATAGTGTTTTTTTTACTCTGCCTTATTTTGGTGTTCATTTGGGTCAAACGTGGCCACCTTCTGCACATTGGTGTCCATCAAATGTTTGTTGGAAGAATGCATAAAATGTTCCAAACCAGCAGTATTAAAACAACTTTTTAGGAACAAGTCAGAGGATTCTTTGAGTCATCACCGCTACCCTAACCGAAGAATCTTTGAAGAACCTTCCATTTACACAGTATTGGGTTTAAATGTCTTTTTCTGCAAAATACTAAGTACTTGCAGCCTTGTGGCTTCTCAAAGTTATCGATCAAGCAAAACAAGTTAAATAAAAATCCTCATGTGGTGTTAAAGTTCACCTTTCTGCCCATTTACACCCTAGACAAGGGGGTCAGGCATGGCAAGGCATTGTGAGCCGAAAAGGTTGCAAACCACCGTTCTAGGCGGCGATCACACAAACACGCGCATTCCTAGGTTCACTGTCGGCCCCATGTCATCGGTGAGTACATACTTCCCCTCGGAGCTGTAGCTGTTCATGCTGCCGTCGGTCGACTCCCTGCTGGCCTGCCGGTTCATGGCCGACCCTCCCCGCGGGTACTCCACCGCCATACCGGTCTCCACGCTCCTCTGGATGCTGCTGCTGCCAGCCTTACCCGATTTCTTACCCGTCGGCGCCTCTGTGGCGAACGCAGGAGGAAAACAAAAAGGCGTTAAGGGTCTGATACGGCATGCAACATAATTTTAACCCAGGACGTTATCAGTTATCAGGTGTCTCGTGTCGTACTTGCCCGACAATTGTGTGCAAATTGGGGCTTTTTTTGTCACGATCACACTTTTAGCATCACTTCTACGCAGCAATTCTGACATGCCTGATAACTATGGGCCCCAATTTATCAGCAAGCACGGCCATCCCGCACACATTTCCCATCCCACTGCAGTGACTCCACCAACAACAACAAAAAAATCAAATACAGCATGCAAGGAATTCATTGGTGCACAGGGTAAAATAAGGAGTAACAACTGATGCATGCCGGTGGAAAGAGGCCTCCCCGCCTCGATCCCCCTGGCATGCTCTCATGTTGCTTAGGACAGTTATTAGTGGAGACAATCACATATCACTTTTTGGAATGAACCGTTTTAAGATGAGCATCACATTTTGATTGGGGTGATGAGGTCACTGCAACACCCCGATCTTTGACTGTTTAGCTGGGATGGCCACGGTGGTACTTTTAGAAAGCCCGTCTTGTTTATCATGAATTCCTTTCAGTCTATCCATAAAGCGCTCATACTCAGTGTGTTGGTTAATGTGATACTGGGGGTAGATTTGTGTCCTTTAGTTCGTAATGCTTGTGAAAGTTAACATGGTTGAAAAACAGCTTTTGTTAAGGGAGTGATTTTCACTCCCTTAACAAAAGCCAACAACTTCCAATATCGCCACAAGTTTCATTCAAAGTCTAAGTTGAACTTTTTATGGCCTTTTTAATGCCAGTTAGAGTGAAATCTAAGACCAATTTCGCAACTGAACACAGCAGCAGACCCATCAGACAACAGGTCTGCATGACTGGGCAGATTTCTCACCAGAAAAACAATACAACAAGACCCCTAAAACTGAATTTAGGACTTTAAATGCATTATTTTACTGTCTTTCAAGACCTTGTGAATGTACAATTTGCACTTTACACCTTTTTCAGCACCTGCAGACGCCCCGCAGCAACCAAACCACTGGGAAAATTGTTTTGGATGTACTGAAAGTCCGAGCGGGTTCACAATTAATAAGCCAGGCTTTAAAAAAAACAAAAAACAACCAACCCTTTAAGCTAGGGGTAATGGTGGTAGGAGAGGGTGGAGTAAGGAAGCGTGCAGGGGACAGAGTTAGGGATGGGCTTAGAAGTATCTTTAATGTTGTCTGTCTAGCCAAGCTATACTTCCCTTCTGTCTCTGTTTTCCTGTCTGTCCATGCACAAACTTAGAACCTGTCTGCCTGCCAGCTTCTGCTTAATGTCTGTGTGTGTTTTGGTCTGTCTGTGTGTCTGTCAGGACTAGAAGCTCACCAGCAGCAGGGATAAACTTTCCTTACAATCTAAGGTAAGCATCAGAAAATGACATGTCATTACCTGTACAGTTGCCCCATGAAGTATGCAACCCTCTGATGTTATTGTGCATTGTGTATTATGTCAAGCTCTGATCATAATAATTATCACAATGTGCTTATAATGCGCTTATGATGCCTTATTAGCACCACTATAATTAAAGTGTTACCCTTCTGTCTATGCTTCCGTCTACCTTTCTAACATTCTGTCTGTCTAACTATGCTTTACCTTTCTGTCTGTCCGCCGCCTTACCCGCCGCCTCTGAAATAACACACACAACAACAACAAATCCAATAAACAACAATAACAACAACAACAACAACAACACTGGATAGACTAGACAGTGTTTTTTTCTGAATGTGTGACAGTCTCGGACGCATTTTAGTGTCAGTGCAATCTAAAGAAAGTCGTATCGCGAGGCGTTCCAGGTCTGTCCCTCCTGTCCAACCTGTCTGACTGAGTTGCGAGGTACTTCGGCTGCGCCTGGACGGCAGGATGGCGACCACCCGTTGGCTGAGGCTGGAGCGCCGCTTCTTGATTCCGCCCCCCAGGCTGCCGAGCGCCGTGTCTGATTGGCTGCCGTCGGCGTGGTCCATGCCGTAGATCTCACCGCTCACGCTGGTGCTCTTCATCATGTGGCGGCCTGTGGCGCGCATGGCCCGGCTGTAGGCACACATGCAGATGGACACACACACACACACACACACACACACACACACACACACACACACACACACACACAAAATGTAGTAATAAGACAGTTTGTATACAGTATAAAAGCAGCTTGGATTTGTATACACTGCAAAAAATGTCCATTTTAGACTAGTATTGAGAATGGATTGCGATAATTCTGCTTGTTTCCACTTGCTTTACCAAGAATTTTCTTGAAGCAAGTGTCGACATCTTGAAAACAAGGGAGAAAAAGAATAAAATTGTTCACTTGCATTGAAAACAAGTGGAGTTATCTCACATTTTAAAGCTCAGTAGTAACCGCTTACTGTCTTGCCTGCTGTTATTCTCCATAAAGGTCATGCAGTGTTGCAAATTTCCACTTGATAGATTACTAAAAACATTACTGTTATATCAAAGCGTAACGTTTAGATTCTTGGCTACAGTAGGCAAGCTGTATGCAGTCAGCATAACAGCTACCTAAGCAGTGGCCTATTCACTTTCAATCTCCGGTACACTCTATAGATGAATAAGCACTTCTGCTGAGCATTGCCACTTTGCATTTCACTACACACCTCGTGTGTGTATGTGACAATTAAACTCCTTGAATCTTGAATCTTGAAAACAACTTAGACAAAAAAAATATTACCATTAAAGGAGGATTTATTTGACCAAAATACATTGAGGGTATATCCACTTGACCTCAAACTTCATCTCTACTGTATAATAATTTAGATGTCACCTGCTGTTGAATCCAAAGCCGCAACAATACACCTCTAATTCGGGACTCAATTCAATAACTCACTGGGTGAACAAAGCCGGTCCTGGGGATTTTTCAACAGGTGGGGCGCCACATTGTTACGGACTGGGTCTCCGATTTATGTGCCACAAGATTTAGGAATTCAACTGATTGATCTCTGTGGCATGGATGTTCCTTCTTACTGGAATAACACCATTAACAAGTTCAAGTTCATCAGATGCAAGTTCATCACATGTCGCTTGCTCACTCGCTCTCATTCTCGCAAACACACACACACACTTACTTGCTTACTTGTGAGTATGTGTGTGTGAGTGAGTGAGCAAGAGAACGAGCAAGCGAGCGAGTGTGTGAGCAAGTGTGTGAGCAAGTGTGTGAGCGAGAGAGAGAGAGAGAGAGAGAGAGAGAGAGTGAGCAAGCGAGAGAGTGAGTGGGCGAGTGAGCAAGGGAGTGTATCTATCAATCTGACTATCTGTCTGACTGTGTGTGTGTGTGTGTGTGTGTGTGCGTGCGTGTACCTGAAGCGTCCCCGGGGTCTCTCTGACTGGATGGACATGTAGCTGGTGCTACTGATGCGAGAGGCACTGCTGGTTCGAGAGATGGCTGACACGTCGCTGACATCACTGTCTGAGGACTTATGGGATACGTTCTCGCAGCTCCTCCTCTGGTCCTTGTGGAGTTGGACAAAACACACATTACACACTTTTCGTGACTTTTCTTGATGAATTCCCTTCTCATGTTACTGCTCGTTATTGTCTAGATTTTTTTGTACTGTCCTTCACAGTTGCATGTTTTTTGTCTTGAACATGAGATTATGTGCTGGAACCGATTCATTCTATTGAGCGGTGACCAGGCTGAGCGCTACTTCATCATCAATCTAATATGATTTATGAGTGCATAGAATGCCGTTCACTGCAACGCATTGCAATGATGTTACAGACGATGCTATCTGGTCCGAGCTCTTTCCTTTAAGGCATTTTGATCTGACCCCTTCCAGCTGCCTGGTTAAATGAAGGTTCAATTAAAAGAAAGCGGTGGCCCCACCTCCCGTTTGTTCTTGAGGGCCCTCTCTAGGTCCTGTTGGCTGGAAGTGGTGGCAGCTGATGCCCTGTTGGAATGAACCCTCATCTGGAGCTGGCGAACACACTCCTCCGCTGCCAGGGCTAGACAGACAGACACACACACACACACACACACACACACACACACACAATGCAAGAGATGCTTTATAATCTCTGAATTACACTTTAAAGCTGCAAGACTTTTATGTCAAAAATCCACTTTATCTTATCAGCCTAAAATAGCAAAGTGGGGCTGCAACAGAGAAGAGTGTCCCACTACTTGAGATGCTGTAGATTCCCCATATCTGCCCAAATTCAAAACTTAAGAGCGAAATACAAAAGAGAAAGCCAAACCTCTTCACCATCTCCACCAGACAGTAAGAAGAAGAAATTTAGGAATCTTTCAAACTTTCAAAAATTCAAACAGTTATCCCCTGCTGCCACTTGAGGTCAATAAAGTCAGAAGTTGCCTAGTGCATCTTGAAATATCTGATACACTCTTTTAGTACACACAGACACAGACAAAAAACAAGTAGTGGTGCAGGTGCATACAGATTGTGGCTTCCTGGTTTGTTTTTACCCATTTAACATCTGTGCTGTGCCATTAGAAATGTTTGCACGTGTGTTGAATTGTGGGATGGTCTGGGAGGACCAAATCATGTCAATCCCAGTGTGACTCAATGGCAGCAAGATGGCCGAGTGGTTAGTGAGGTGATTAATGCTGATCCTGTACCCCAACCCGAGGGAGAAAAAAGAATTGCCCCATTGGAGAATGAAAAAAAGTATATCAAAAGTATATCAAATCAGATTTCATGGGAGGCCAGTGGTTTTTACTTGTCAGATGGTCAGCTCTGATTGGTCTTCCTTCCCTTCACTGCAGCCAGAAAATAATGGACAAAGTGACCTGTTGACTTTCTACTGGCCTGTTTGAAGGCTTGGAAGTGAAATTTCTGGCGCCGTTTTTTTGGAGCCACAGTTTGCACAGAAGAGTAAAAACATGTGGAGCAGGTGGAGCCTGCAGGAAAAGCCAGCCCATATTGTCTTATATGGTTATAAAGCATGCTCGTGTGTAGCCTGTAGCCATAGGCAGAAGGGATTGCTTGGTCATCATACTTTCAACATTAAAGGATTGCTAGAAGGAGTCAAAGGAAGAGTCTGACTGCACAGCATTGCATCAATCCAGGTTGGACATAACACGAGAAAGTCAAAGCAACAACAAAAATGGTGGAAAGCAGTAAGAAAAGAAAGAACGGTGAGGCTAAACATGCATCAGCCAGGACCCCTTCAAAACTACGATCAACATCGGTGTTGCTTTTGTTTTTGCAGATTGGCTTCTCTGTCTGCGTTCTCTGTCTTCCTCTTGACGACACACACACACACACTCATAAACACACACCTTGTTCTACGGTGCTGCTCTTGGCAGGAACCTGTGGGAGCTGCCTCACTCTGCGGGCTGAGGAGGACGTCACTGAGGAGAGAGACGTACCGCCTTGAAGGTGGCCCCTAACACAAGATACATGATAATAAAACAGAGACAGAGGAAGAAAAAAAAAGGACGGAAGGAAGAAGAGAGTGGGAAAAAAGAGGAGAGAAGATTGAATGAGTCAATATGCATGTAGACCAGGGTGCAGACCACAGCACTGGCCACTCACTGGTTGGATTTCACATTTCCCGAGTTTCTTTTCACACAGGACACAACATTATTTGGACATCACATGTTGTTGAAATTACTCTGGAGTCTGAGAAGGAAAACTTTTTATTTAAAGGAAACTTCTGTCAATTCTACTCACTTGTCTTATAACGTGTAACATATAAAATAAAAAATAAAATAAAAAAAGACTGTGTGGAAACGTGTTTCAGTCCAAGATGCTCGGCTGGAGGGCCAAAAAGTGCAGGGAGTTTAAAAGTGACAGAAATAATATGGAAGCAAATAAGTGACATTTATATTAGAATTTTTAAACACCACTGAATTCGTAACATTGAAATATTTTACTTTGAAAACCATGTACCTGAATTTATTGGTTTTGAATTCACTTCTTCAAAATTCAAATATGACATTTCAAGTTTTGCGATTTCAAAGACTGTTGTTTCCAGTATTCACAAATTCAGATCCAAAAATTCAAGTTTCAGATATTCAAAACCTATATTCAGGTTGCTCAAATTCAAGTGATCGAATTCAGATCTAAAAATTCAGATAGAACATCTGGGCTACCAATGACAATCGAGTCTGACTGCAATCGAACCGACTTCTGGCCTATCAGTTTACGCTCTGACGGTCATGTGACCTGAATGATAGGATGCAGGAGCGAATCAAGCTGGTTCGGGCTGGTTCTCCCTGCATCCAGAACCGGCTGCAGCTAATCAAGGCTGGTGGCAGCAGGGGCTTTTAACCTGTTTGTCTCCGTGGGTGAGTGAGAGTTCGACAGGAGAGCGAGAGGCGAAGTCGAACGATGGAGCAAAGAGAGAGAGAGCACGCACGACCAGCAGCGGCAGTCGACCTGTCCCATAAGGTGCAGCCGGGGGCGGACCTGGAGAGCTGGCTAGTCAGGTTGGAGCTGGAAAGCGTCCGGTCAGCTTTGGCTTTGGTGCTCTGCGACATGATCCCATCATCCTAGAAATGATGGGATCATACGTGCTAAACACTGATCTACGTATATTATATTGTAGATTATATACTGGCCAGGAAACATTTAGGATTATTTATTTAGGCAGACAGGAAACCATTTGCCTAAGAGTACACGGACCTCGCTCATCGCCATGACACTGATAGGCCAGAAGTCGGTTCGATTGCAGTCAGACTCGATTGCTTGTCCTTGGTAGCCCGGATGTTCTATATGAATTTTTAGATCTGAATTCGATCACTCGAATTTGAGCAACCTGAATATAGGTTTTGAATATCTGAAACTTGAATTTGTGAACATTGGAAACAATAATGTGAAATTGAGTTTTTAAATTGCAAAACTTGAAATGTCGTATTTGAATTTTGAAGAAGCGAATTCAAAACCAATAAATTCAGGTACATGGTTTTCAAAGTAAAATATTTCAATGTTACGAATTCAGTGGTGTTTAAAAAATTCTAATATAAATGTCACTTATTTGCTTCCATACAGAAAAGTGCCTTTAATGAAAGCATTGATCGTGGAAATGTAAGGACAGCAAACGTTATTGGTGAAAGATCTGTAGCGACAGCACATTCACATTCACGTGAAGCGTATTCACAGCTTGATAGTGAGGGGTCCTGTTTCAAAAAGAGCAGCAAATTAAGATTGTGAAAAACACAGTCAGAGCAGCTGTTTTCAAAAGCACACATCAAAAAGCTCACATCCTACCATCCTGCAAACTTTCACTTATTCACATTCACTCCCACAAAAGAAATAAGGGGTCATTTGTGAAACTCACCAGCAGGGTTGGCGTGATGTTAGAGACTGACATCAAATCCTGTTTTCAGATTTGTCATTTCCATGTTATCTTGACTGACTCTCCCATTAAAATCATTATCATACTGTGAAAGTGGATGATAGAAATATTCCAGCAATTTCTTTGTTTTGGTCATAACATTATTTGCAAAATGTTGGAACAAATAATGGTACAGGGTGTCAGTTTCTTTGTGAAAATATCGCACCACTGCTTCTCATCTGCAGATGCAGTGTATGTGTTAAATATGCAACAAAAATTGGCATGATAATTTCATTGGCTCTTATTTGTTCATTGTTCAGAAGACTCCATCATGGCAATGACATGGTACAGGTATAGATCCGTTCTAAATGAAGTGAGTTTTAAATTCCACAGATTTTGGAGAATGCAGTAACCTTTATGTTTTACAAATAACCCCGATAGCGGTTCAGCTGTTGCTCAAGGGACACTGGAACACACAACCTTCAGGTATCCACACGCTTGTACGGAAACACACAAACATACACATTGCACATACAAACACACACACAGAGTAGCAGCAGCAGTCATGTCGGTGGCAAAGATGTGTCAACAAAACACACGCACACTCACACACACAAACTCTTGGAAGTATGTAGGAGGGAGAGGGCAGCCCTGCCCGGTTCCACACGATCTGCCCCTGTGTAATTGGGAGAGTTTAGAGTGGCTGACCCAAGGGGTGTCCCATTACCAAGAAGCCGCAGAGGAGCCTTCTTGCCTCTGGAGCCCCTTAAGATGGAGGTAGGCTTGATTCTGATACACACACGAACACACACACATGCCATACAAACCAAAAGCCCCGCAAGACAGTGCAAAGCAGCAGCGTGCAGAAATAAAAATGGAAAAGGGGATGGGGATAAGAAAAAATGGAGAGGGGAAAAAGCAACAGAATATAAATTCAGGAAGGAGTCAAGGTGATCCAAAGAACGCTAAATGACACATTAGCAAAGCTTACACCCCTGTTCTCTGGTATCAATAGCCTTAATTTTAAGACAACCCACCAATCCTGACACTGTTATGTTGAAGTATATTGCAAAGCTTACGCTAGAGGGTTAGCAAAGCACTGATATCTAACACATTAAAGGGATACATCAAGATTTTGGGAGATTGTCCCGTTGGTCAACTTACCCATTAAGTGATGAGAACATAAGACACCAAAATCATCCAAGTGTCCCCAGTAGATTGTTGGCTCTGCTGCTCCATGCTAACTCTTAAGCATACGCTATGAGTGATAGTAAGCTCCATACACTATGTTGAGTGATAGTAGGCTCCATGCTAACTCTTTAGCGTACACTATGTTGAGTGATGGTAGTCTCTATGGTAACACTTTAGCATACACTATGTCGAGTGATAGAAGGCTCCATGATAACACTTTAGGATACACTATGTTGAGTAATAGTAGGCTCCACACTAACACTTTAGCATACATGTATGCATTTTAGCAATATTCACTCAACATAGTGTTTGCTAACGTGTTAGCATGGAGCACTGGGGACCCATGGATGACTTTGGTGTCTATGTTCTCATCACTGAACAGGGAAGTTGACCAACGGGACAATCTCCCAAAAACTTGGTGCAATGCTTGAAGTCTAACTACACTCTTACCATTTAGTGGACAGTGTAGACAGTGTAGGTATACAATTCAATACTAAACAACAACCAAAATCCTATATGTCCTTGGGACAAAATCTTATCCAAAGGCATTCTGGGGCCTGTGTGTCTATAGGCAGGTCTGCGACATAAAAGTGAATGATATAATTAAAGACTAATTGAAGAAAAGATGGCTACCTGCCAAAATGGTGAGGCAGGTGCCTGTGTGTCTAGACCACAGCCCTGACCCAGTTAAGTGGCAAGAAAATGGATGGATGGATGGATGGATGAATGGATGGATATTTGGCTGGTACCTAATGCTAATTTTCTTTGTATACCTTCAACTACACTGCTGTTCGACATGGCTGGCTTGCATGCCTTACCTGCCACTGTCAGAGAGCTTCCTGCCAAGTGTCTGACATTCAGGCGTTTCCAGGGTCCGAGGCTGCCTGGAGAATGAGGTAGATGAGCGAGGAAAACAATACAGTACAGAAAAAAAAGATGGATGGATGAGAAGATGGAAGAGAGCATGACGGAGGGATAAATCATTTAGATTGAGAAGAGTTTGACTCTGTCTGGGGTCTGTCATTGGCCTTATAAGTTTATGATCTGGAAAACAGGAAATAGGAAGCATGCTGTGATGGATGGTGGGATGGTGACATGAATAAGGGGCGCCACACACTCATGCTTCAACCTGACCTGTGTGTGTGTGTGTGTGTGTGTGTGTGTGTGTGTGTGTGTGTGTGTATGTGGTGTGTGTGTGTGTGCGTGTGTACCTCTTCTTTGTACTGAGGTGAGTTAAAGTCTCTTGGGTAGGAAACAGCATCCATATTCTCCATATTCATGGACATGATGATGACAAGGATGATACACACGCACGCACACACGCGCGCGCACACACACACACACACACACACCCTTATGATGATGTGAATAATGGACAGCATGCATTCTAAGTCACTGCTAAGCACTAAGCCTTGAAAGAGATTAACTTCTAAGAGACTGAGAGGAGAAGCAAGCATACAGAGGCTGCAGCACAAATGCTATTCCCAGAACAAAACAAAAAAAATTGAGCTCTGCAGGATTCAAGAAAGCAAACTCAACATGGTAAGGACTTCACACCATAGCCAACACAAACTAGGATCCAAGAACACAAACTACGGGCAAAATACGTCGAAGAGAAAGGTACAAAAGCAACCAGGGCACAAACTACAGCTACAAGGACCACAACCAACAGCACAAGCTATAAGGTACGATTCTTGGCAACAAACTATAAACCAGAACAACACCACCCACAAACTGAAAAGCCATACAATCAACCCTTTACACAATGTGACTCATTGTAAGCAAAGAAAGTAGAACATGTCAAAGTAAAGGCCCCTAGCAACAGTGTGACATATCATATCACATATCATATTCACTCTCACTGTGTCCATCTTGTTGATCACCACACAGCTGACTACCAAGGGTTCAGGCTTAGCAATAGGGAGCTACACTGCAAAAAGTGACAAGATTAGCACGTGGCTAAATCTTGTATTTGTTCAAAAAAGTGAAATTATCTTATTGCAGTTAATTTTTTACTGGTTTCAAGAAGTTCAACTGGTTTAATTTACATTTTGATGAATAAACTTAAAGAACATCGAAACAAGGAACATTCTTTCCAATATCTTGTGATTTTTTTTTTTTTTAAATTTCAGTTAAAATAAGTTGGAATAAGCTTGGTTAGTCTAAAACAAAATTTAAAAAAATCTTTTAGCAGTGTAGCAGGAGTAGTTAAGGTTAGAGGCTTAGGTTTAAGGTTAGCAAATTCACTTTAAGCTGGTAACGATTATAATAGAATTCAGCGGTAGTAGCATAAAGGCAAAACGATTTGGGTTAGCTGCAAAGATGTGGCAGAGCTTGACATTTGCCTGAACCCATGGGACCCAGTGGGGTTGGGTCAGGACTGGATTGGTTGTATTTGTTTCTTATTCAGTTGGGTTTGGATTGGGATAAGGTATAAAAATATTGGTGAAAAATCACCAGTATTACAGAAATTTGGGGCTTTAATTGAGTTTGGGCCCCCAAAAAGTAAAAAGCCTTTATCTCCGAAGCCCAGTTTGGGTTCAGACAGAAGTATTTAAAGGACTACTCCAACCTTTTGATAGTTTGGCCCATTAGTCACCTTACTCAATATGTGACGAGAGGATCATCGTCTCTGTATCTCCCGTGGATAGCGTTGTCCTTTACGCATGCTAACACTTTAGCATACAGTACGCTAAGAAACTGATTAGCATTAGCCAAAGTATGAAGATAGACCTTTTTGTAGATCCATAACTCCTAACCACAAAATCTCAACATTTAATATACAAACTTATCCCCTAAACATGCCTGTCTGGTTTAGATGTGCATTATTAAAATTAACTAACCATCCAGCCTTAGAGCTGCTACAAGTTCTCATTTTCTCAGTTTAAGGATAATGCTAGTCACCGACGATTAGCTAACATACCGTATGCTAACATGTGAGAGAGAGAGCCATCTACCAGACTCACAGATGTTTTTGGTGCCAATCCTCTTGTCAGATATTGGTTAAGGTGACCAATGGGTCAAACTCCCGAAAACGTCGGTGTAGTCCTTTAAGGTCCGGGTCAGGCTGGGTTGAGTTTTTTTAGACCAAAGTCAAGCTCTACGAGGAGGCATTTGGGGGTCCACATAAGGGTACCTGTCATCTTCGGGGGAGGCGTGTTGGATAAGAATCCTGGGGCTGGCAGGACGTCTCCGGGGCAGGGAATGGGACAAAGGTTTTCTATACATAGGAAGATAAATCACTCAATTGTAAAAAATAAATAAATAAAAGGTTGATCTTCTGATTTGCATGAGTGGGCAATAACGCTCGCACATGTGCTTATTCTCAAGCAGTGTACCACACACCACAAAAGAAAATTTAATTTTCCCAAAAACTACTGACAATGCTTTCAGCTTTTGGGGAAATTTGGTCCAAATTAGCCTTTGACGTCATCTTCAAAAGAAGGCCATGTTTTTCAACCTTTCCATTAACGCCTACCTTGGGAACCAGCTCTAGAATTGTCAAGTCGGAATCCTCACTCAAATTTAACTTTTTCCTCTGACTGGGATCAGGAGCGCCCCAGATGGACAGGTAGAGAAACGCATGCAGCACAAGAACTTCTAGAACTTCTCCAGGTCTATGCAACAATCAAATAACATCTACAACATCAAATAACATCTACATTGTTTGAGCGATGTGGTAATATAAAAGATAGTAAGCTTCCTGGCTAACTGGTAAAAGCCAGAAATTAGGCGGTTTTGGCTAGCTTTAAAAAAATCTATCTAAGTAATTTCTTTGAGATGACCAGATAATATAGCATGCCAGCACATTACGACAGCATTCCAAGTGTGAAGTTGTTTCTTAATTGAATGAGCGATTTAAATCGCAACAAAAGTATGCCTTTCCAAACTTATTGTTAAAATGTTTGTGATGCACAGAATTGGACGACTCAATGTAGCCCAATAAGATTCTCTATATATAGTGTGTATGTATATAAAAATGATCTGCTCTGGATTTCAAAATAAAACAAAAAACGGAATGGAAATAAAGAAAAACGTAAAGTTCTTGACAAAAACTGAAAATCACTCAATTATTAGCCAAGAGTGTGTTTACCATACAGTGCGAGAACTATTTTGTTACCCTGAAAACACAATACTTTGAGGATGTATTTTAATTATCGCTCAACTCACATTTGGGTCTCAACCAAGTCTCTGCAATACACTGAAATACATTGAAAGTTGAAATATTGCCTCTGATTTAATTTGTGTAATTCCCTTGTCCAATTACCTGACCATGCAATGACAAGATTCATTCTGCTCCTGACTACTCCGTTTGAGATGGGAACATTTTAACATATTTATGACATTTCAAGATTCAAGAACTTTATTTACACTATTACACTATGACACTAAAATACCTATCAAAATTAGATTGCACAATGAACTACAAGGTGAGGTAGAGGATTTAGAAATGCAACACACCGAAAATAAAATCACAGAATAAAATAACCTGTAGACTCATTTAAACTGACCTTATTGGTATGTTGGTTGCCAATGCGAATGAGGAAGATGCAAGGACCTATGCAATTTGCCATGTAAAAGTTGGAAGTTTTATTTTGACAGTTTGATCGCGGGTGTGAAAGTGACCCTTGTAAGTAAGACCCTGAGAGGAACTGGCCTGTTCAAAACACATGGATATAGGGAGAACATTACCTAAATTCCTGAAAATGGAAATTTTTTTAGATAAAAGCTTGTTCCAGAACATGGACAAATTTATATTACATCATGCTCCTATTCCCTTGACATTGGCAAACACCAGAAAGCTCAAGTGGGAGCACAGGTTATTTTCCCAAATGGCCACAATCAGAAGTAGGGATAATAGGTTGCCTAAACAGAAAAGGGGAGCAAGTGAATCTAGAGTGCAAAGAGGTGCACACTCCTCCAAGGTCTATAAATTCTTCAGGTCAGGACAAAAAAAAATGATAAAGCAATTGGAAATATTTTTTGGACCAAGCGGGAAAAGCTGGTCTTGCCTGGGTCCCACGCCGATCCATGAGCTGCTTTATAGACCTTGGGTCACTCTAGGAAGGGTTATGCTGTTTGTTAGGGAGCACAGTATATATGTAAGGTGTGTCGGGTAATGCGAGGTAGGCTGGAAGGTTAATTCTGCTGAGGCTTGGGTTGTGTGAAGCTAAGCGGGATAAGGTCGTCTTTAGTTACAGAGCCACTGGGAAGGTGTACAACTGGAGGTGCACCGATAGTGTCTGAAGTCTCGGGATTGGTGCCAATCCAGCTCCCACCGATCAGATCGGCAAATACCGCTGCCCCAATATCGATACTTTCATGGCGTGCAGGAGGAAAAATGTCTGCTGATGTGAAAATGCTAAAATGCTGCGATTTGTGAAGTTCACAGGCATAGCAGCTATTGTTTAGGAAAGGTTGCAGGTTAAATGCTATTCTGTTTCATTCATTGCACTTATTTATCTGTTAACCTATTATGATTTTTTTTTTTGAGAAGTTATATCCTCAAGCCTATGTTACGTATTATTATTGTCATTTTTTTGTATTTGATTGAAGACAATGGTCAGTCCACAATTCGATCAAATGAACAAATAAACGCATTTGATGCACTTCTTCCTGTAACTGTTTTATAACAGGCCAATACTATTGGCTGGTCTAGTCGATAACTCTGTAAAATATTGGTGCACCTCTATATACAACCTAGAGAAGGGGATTGTTGAGAAGAATGGGAGGTGCAGGTACAGTGAGGGGAGGTGGGGGGGGGGGGGGTAAGAGGATGAAGGACTGCAGGAAAGGCAGCCGACAGAGTGAAGGATGCTGGGTACAGAGGCTGGTACCTTTCAGACTCTGGTGAGGGGGCATGATTGTCTGGAGTCACACAGTTGGTGCTAGCGCTCCTAACCCTGTCCAGAGAAGGCTGAAGACCACTAGAGGCACCAGAGCACAACATGCCATCCAATGGAGGAAGAGGAGGAAGAGGAGGAAGAGGGACAGGAGACAGGAGGAGGAGAGGACAGAAACAAACACAAAGAGAAACACAATGGACAAACAGAAAAAATAAATTCAAACAAAAAAAAGTTAGATGTTAGATCACCAAAATCATAACGCTAGTCTGAGAACAAAACCATGATGGTTTTGGCATGGCTGGTTGGCATGGAGATGGGGTTGTCAAGAAGTAGTCATGGTTGTCATGGAAACGGGGTGTGGCGGTGTCTTGGTTATCATGTCAAAAGATGCAAGGCTGTCTGAACTTTTTTCCTGATAGGACTACAATCAAGGTTTTGGACCATGGCTTACGGTGTGTATGTGTGTGTGTGTGTCTGTGTCTTACCTAACAGTGACCTCATCTGTGAACCTGAGAACGCGGTGCGTGACAGAGCAGCGGGTTGCCGTGATAACGCTCGCTCCCGCAACAGAGCTCGTCTTTCGACATGCAGGCAGCGTGGAACTAGTCGCAACAACAAAAACACACACACAAAAAAAAAAACCAGCATGCAATCGGAAATAAAATCAAACAGGAAATTAAGCTGAAATAGGCCCAAGAATCAGTGGGAAGCTCCTAGTGCTGTGGAGAATACTCACATAAACTGAAGTCCATAGGTTTTTGGCGTTCTCATGAGGGGCGTTTGAGAGTGTGGGACTTTCCCCTTCTACTTGAAATATGTACTATTTCGCCATGTGAAACTTCCAATTTTGGTGATTTTCACGTTTTAACTACAATTTAAGGACTACATGTGCCTCAGGTTGAGAAAATTCTACCTACAAACCTTTCAAAACACCAAACTCAAAAATGCATGGTCGTCGAGCTAAAAACAAGGCTGTCTTTCTTCTGAAAAAAGTATGTACGTATGCCTACTTCGTCTTCAACAATGAGCAAAGCCGGTATGTCTGCCTGTGGACTTACCTGTACACGTGTTTGCTTATGCCATTGAATAACAGCGGCATCTTAGGTGGGAGAGTGGTACTGTGCTTAGTAGATCTCCTGATTTTAGCATGCATGCAGCAGACAGAGATAAGAGGGAAAGAATGGGTGGAATAAGAGAAAAAAAGAGGGAATGTTTGGACAACAGGCTGAGAATAACTACGGGGCCAAAAAAAAAAATTTCATAAGCTTAGCCGGTGATTTTATGTAGCATTTAGACTTGAAGTCAAATTTAAGTCAATCTCGCTCCAATTAGCAGATACTTTTTGCTCGGCCATACTGTCCCCAAATTAGTGAAATGTCTTGAACCCATCTAAATGATCTTGGAATAGGATTGGTAACTCTGAAAGCCAAGATAAATTCACTGGCTAAACTTCATTTTTTGCAGTGTAACTAATAAAACTAGAGCACCGCATGCTCTCGCCTCTGTGGACACTCATGAAAATGTCACCCCCCCCCCCCACCCCCCCAACACATCTGTGTGTATAGTTAGGCACACTTTACTATTAAACTTTAAGACAGCATGCCTTCACATAAACGGTAACAACCAGGGTCAGACTGATATACTGGTTAGCCAATATGT
The DNA here is from genome assembly GCA_034670405.1 of Hoplostethus atlanticus. Taxonomy (NCBI): domain Eukaryota; kingdom Metazoa; phylum Chordata; class Actinopteri; order Trachichthyiformes; family Trachichthyidae; genus Hoplostethus; species Hoplostethus atlanticus. The sequence continues at coordinate 644,294 of JAXDDX010000187.1, forward strand.
GGGGCCGATATTGGCTTTTCATTTTAATATAGGATATAGGATCTGGTCCAGTCAGTGTCGTCCACTCCTGATATGATGGATATGATGCAGTTTGATTATATATTTATTGTAGAATTGATCAATACTACACAGGTTGTCTAGTGGAAGCCCTTAATCTGAATTGATTCTAATGCAACAGTTTGAGTGGATTACACACACAAGTATACAAGTATATAATAACACTAATGATAGCTCCAAAAAAAAATATCGGCACCGGCCTTTAAATAGAGTGTGTCTTCAAAAGGGTGGAAAGAATAATGTTCTGTCCCTAACTAGACACACAGATGTGTTGAATACTGGCACATCCTCTCCGAGACTGTAACTTACCTTACTTGCGTGCTCAAAGGGCAATGTAGGACCCTTGTGGACTTGAAGTGATACATGAAATGATATATGATCCCTCCCTCTTAAAATGCATGGGGATATGGTACTACAGTGCACAGAGAAGGCCTCACCCTTCTCAATAATTTCAAAAAAAGGTAGGGAATCACTGGTTTGCTTTGAACTACAGGGATGGGGGTGAATCTTTTGGGGTTCTCCCTGTGAAACGGCTCTTTAAGTCATGTACTACAGACACTCTGGGATGGCTTCAGTGCTGCTAAGCCACAATGGGGACCCTTGTAGGGGAATGAACTGGAGTCAGAGTGGTCCTGCAGTGACCTCTAGTGGACCTGACGTAACATTACAACTGAGAGACTACAGCACTCCATCTAATGTGATTGAACTCCTTTCCACCTGGTATTAACATGCGCCTCACAGCCAGACTGTGTCTATAGATCTGATTTAACTGTATTGCATGTAACCCTGACAATGTGTCCGGCATGCACGTTAAAATGGAATTTCTCTTTCCATGCTGCGGCGCGCGTCACTTCCTCTGCTCCTTCTAAAACTGAACCTTGACCTGCTTGTTCCCCATCCAGCGGTCTCCTGACAATAAATCTGTATGCTACTATCTGAGCTGCCTGTCACCTGTTCGATTTTATTTCCACTTGAGCAGTTGTTATATGTGGATTGGAGGGGCATTGACGTTTCCACTTTTTTGCGAATGTGGCCAAATGCATCTCCGACCGCCTCTGGATGTGGTTTGGGCGATCGGATCGTCAGTGCATCTCGGGTGCATTTGAACCTGGATCTTATGCCTTTTACAACCTGGATGGAAAGGGACCCACTGTTGTATCATGTGTGATGCATAAAGTTAGAAGGTTCAACTTATGTCGTGTCACATGTTCATTGTGAAGTACGGGATAGGGTAGATAAAGCGACGTAATGTTAAACTCTTACTCAACCTTAGTCGCACGCGCACGCGCACACACACACACACACACACACACACACACACACACACACACACCACGCTTCTACTGTAAGACTGAGATTATAGTCTTATAGGTCACAACTGAGACCATGTGGAAACCTCCACCAAACACAGCATGGGTGGAAGTAACTGATTGCAATTACTCTCATTGCTGGAATTGAGTAGTAATTGAGTATTTCATTCTGAGTATATTTTAAATTAGCTTTATTCGAGTACTAGTAATTTTACTTCTACTTAAGTGAAATTTCTGCAAAGTAACAGCACTTCTACGTCAAAGGGAGATTGCAGGGGGAGACAGCTTGATTGCAGCACTGTGCACATTGAGCCGCGATCAACCCATAAATCAAAACCCAGAGACAAAACATAAACAAATGTCGTGATTGGCTGGTTTACCTGGTGTGGAGGCACTCAGCACTTTTGCCCCGCATTGATTGGTGGATCATGATGACCTCACTGTGGTTACCATGGGGATGGATGACACATAAGGAAATCAACAACAGTCAAAAACCAGAAGAGCACAGGGAGAAGAAGATGAACAGGGAAGAGAAGCTTCGGCTTCTGGTGTGCACACACACACACACACACACACACACACACACACACACACAAACACACACACACACACACACACACACACACACACTCAGAAATGCCATACACTTCTGCGATCACTGCCACATTGTCTATAGACTTTTAAAGCCTGTTAAAGACTGTTTTAAAGCCACATTTTACACAGTATGCCTGAATCAAAGGATAGTTACTGTACACTGTACCAAACTCTATTCAACACCGGGACAAAACAAAGCATAAAAAAAGGGGAAATTGGCGAGAGAATAGATCGAGAGAAAATAAAGACATAAATTAAGAAACAAAACAAATAAAGGATTAGATTTATTTGAAAATTGATTTGGCGATACCCAAAACATGCATTCGCACTTAGAGGTAAAACCAACAAATTCTCTCACTCTCTCTCCAACACACACACGACCCCATTGTCACCCAACGGTTATGTGTCCAAAGATGAAGTCAATTTCATACACACACACAAAACACACACAAATAATTTCGAACTGGAAACAACCCGCAAATTCTGTGACCTTAAGTGCTAGTTACGTACAGTATAAGTGGTCTCACACACACACACACACACACACACACACACACACACACACACACACACACCTGTCGTCCAGGTACTCCTCCTCCTGGTGGCGACCTCTGGCAGGGTCGTAGTAGCGGGTCGGAGATCGAGAACGACGACTGTGAGGAATCTCATCATCCAGACTCCTGACAGAGAGAGAGAAAGAAAGAAAGAAAGAAAGGATGAATGAGGAACAAGGTAATGAAGCAGAAAATCATAAATGGTCATGGTCAAATGGCAAAAAAGGACGGAAGTAAAGAAAGGAAAGGAATTTGTGACAAGAAAAAAGAATGACAAAGAAAGAGAGAAGGAAAACAAGAAAGAAGTAAGAAGAAAACAAGTAAACAAGCAAGACAGTACAAGAAGGAAAGAAAGGCAGACAGACAGAAGGGTAGTCAGGTAGTCAGACAGACGGGTGGTGTCAGGTTAGTGGTCGGGTAGTACTGCAGCAGACTCTTGGCTGTACAGTCTGGGCTCAGTTGGCTCAGCCGGTAAAAGCGGTGCTGGCAGCACTGTGTGTTCCGCAGACAGACATCTCATTAGTATATGGACTCAGTCGGCCGTCTTCCAAACAACCCCTCCTCCCTCCTCTGGCCCTCCACCAGGTTGTTGTTCCGTCTTACTAGGGTCAGACCAAATGTATCGGTTGTACGGCCTGAGATAGCAGCCGGTCGGTATCCAATATGCGGTTAATGCGCTGAATACGCAATTTGTTACTGCTGCATTGCAATGACGCTGTTGCATGTGTCGAATTTATTCTCCCCGGCATCGGCACGTATTCTGATCAGGTAAGTTGAAATAGAATAGAGAATAAAGTTGTGTATTACTCGCAAAGTAAGACGGTTCCTATGTTGTGCCGTAGAGCAATCCAGCAGATTTCCCGCAAAAAAAAAAACGACACACAATGTAAAATGCAGCGTAGAGGCTGCTAGTCTTCTCTGTGATTGTCTCGTTTGTTTCCCATCAATTATACTAACGTCTCAAAGTTGATGTGGTAATGATCTATTGATGTTAAACTGATACGTAGAGCACCTTTAATGTTTCATCTTATCCCCCCCCCCCCGCACTCCTCACCTCTGGGCGGGGACGTTGGGTAACCGCGACCGGGTGCGTCCCTGCTCCTCGCGGTGCGGGGAGACGGAGCGGGAACGTAGGTGATGGGTGGGGGTCCTCTGCTGCTCCGGCACCTCCAGGGTGGACAAGGGCTCCCGCTGCCTCTCCCGACCGTGCCCGTCCGCTGCTGGGTGGGTAAGGGCACGAACACACACACACATAAATGGATGTGGATGTGCACACACATTCGCAACGCCGATGTGAATGCACAACAAAGACAGGAGAATGTGTTTGCGTTTGCAATTACGTCAAACAACTACAGGTCCAGCCATTGTAGAAGTGACTGCACTGAGGAATTATTTGGAAAATCCTGCAGTAACTAATGCGCAATAGGGCATAGATTGGCTGACTTCTACAATGGCTACCACTGTATACAGCACTAATGCAGAACAGCCTCTACAATGGCACTGTAGTGTACTTGATAATTACAGCCATAATAGACAAGAACCAAGTATCTCATCATGGCTGATGAAGCAGACGGTGGTTCAGCTTCACCAAAACTGCAGACCGAACCCCAGACTGTGAGTTTTAGAAGACAGGTGCTGTAAACGTCATCCCAGAGCAGAATAGAAATCAGAACTCAAATTTGTCAGAAACTAGAAAACCCAAACCATGGCTAGTTAAAGCCAAATTCCAGATTTCCTTAGTATAATTATATGCCGTTTTTTGAGGAGTATGATTTATGGACGAACAACTCTCACAATTCGGTCATCCGATCCCAAGTTTTGGATTCTGTGGTAAGGAGTCCTTTATTTGGACAAAAAATGTGCCTTTACACCAAGTTTATGGGAGATTGTCCAGTTGGTCAACGTCCCTGTACGGGATACAAACAACACCAAAATCATTACTATGTTGAGTAATAGTAGGCTACCTTTTAGTAATGAAATGTTGTTAGTGGTTTTTGTTTTGTGGCCTGTAGATTCATAAAATGAAAATATCTTCAACTCAGTATAGCTGATGTAGCCTGGTTTACTTTTGTATGAACCACATATTCATCCACTGTGCAATGATTTTCAGCTGTACACATCGTCTCCCATCACCCACTACTTTCACTTCCTATGGAAACAGGGAAATTATTTTTGTATCATATTTTCTGTACATTTTACCAATCCCCCACACAAAACTGACAGACTTATCATTTAAAATGACTTTGCCTTAGCTAGCTTTAGCTTTAGCTGCTACAACTTCTCATTTTCTCACTTTTGAGATAATGCTAGTAGCCTACTATCACTCAACATAGGGTACGCTAAAGAGTTAGCATGAAGCCTACAGTCACTCAACACAGTATATGCTAAAGTATTAGCATGGAGCCTACTATTGCTCAACATACATGCTAAAGAGTTAGCATGGAGCCTACTATCACTCAACATAGTGTATGCTAAAGTGTTAGCATGGAGCCTACTATCACTCAACATATATGCTAAAGTGTTACCATGGAGCCTACTATCACTCAACATATATGCTAAAGAGTTAGCATGGAGCCGACTATCATTTCCTGTATCAAATTATTACTGGTACAGTTCGAGCCTGTTATTTTTCTTTTCTATGCATTTGTCACATTGTGGTAAACATCTTTCTCCAGCAGGGCATCTGAGAAAGAAAACTAACAGGCTAATTGGTATTCCTTTAATTGAAATGATTCGGTGCCATAGGAGAACAATCCCTGAAGATAAAAATAGAAATAGCAGAGTGACTGATCAGCCTTGAAGCCTTGTGCAAATGTGTCGAGCTTTGTTCTCATCCCAAGGCCACTGGCTTCATTACCAAGAGAACAGCACCTCAAAGCTCACAGCGAAGCGGTTAGCTCTGCTTTAGAAAGTGATATCAAGGTTTCCCCTTTGATTTATTCCTACCATGCATGGAAATGAAAACAAACAGGGATCAGAGTGATGTGGTGCATTTACTTCCATCTGTTCTCTCTCTCTTTTTAAGTCATACACTCATAAACAACACATATTGATACATACTAGGGTTCGACCGATCAGGGTTTGAAGTCCGAAGCCGATATATTTTGGATCAAAGCTGCTGATTGCCGATATTTTCATGCTTTTGTGGAATTTGGTCAAAATGTCTCACTAGAATCAATTCAGGTTCCCATAGACAACCAGTGTAGTATTGATCAATTCTACAATAAATATGTAATCAATCAAACTGCATCATATCAGAGGTGGACGACACTGACTGGACCAGATCTGATTCTAAATAATCGGCAAACCTATATACCGGCCTAACCCTAATACACACACACGCACACACACAAAGACACACACACTTACACGCAAACAAAAATGTCAGTGTTTCAACATACATGGTAGTATCTTTCATTGTAAATTCCACTAATTGTTTTAAGCAAATAAATATCTTAGCAAAGGAAATGGAAGCCTGGAAGGGACACGATTCATTTCCAAGCTCGTTGTTCCATCGACGGCAGAACAACGCCCGACGGGAGCATGGAGCCCGGATGGCGACGCAGGTTACCATCCTGACACGTAGTGCACAACATGTCAGCGCTTCCCCATACGTAGGTTTATTTGTGGTGGCCTACCGCCATGTGGTAGAGGCCCACTCAGGGTGTATGAAGTGTCAGGATTTCCAGTTGTTTTTATTTAAAATGATACTCCCAATTTTGATGTTCGATTCAGTTTAGTGTCAAGCTGTTTTTTTATGTTTTAAATCAGGAAATTCTCTTTTCTCTTGCACCCCCCTGGAGGTCAGAGGTCAGAGTTACAGAATTTGTTTAGTTTCTATTTAATTTCAGTTAATGTTTCAACAATCATGCATACTGTATTGTTGTTGACAGCACCTGTTCTGTGGTACATACTGACAGAAAGTTGTCTTTGGATGAGCCATAGTAGACTAGATTAAATGGCAATGGTTAAGCAACAAAAGAAATACCCTGAATTTGTTTTATTTTTTAACTTTAAATAAATATAAATAATACATAAAAAGGTTAAAGACCCAAATATTTTTTAAAACATGAAAATAGGTATTTTAAATAAATACAAAATCTAAAAAAATATTATTTTATTTCTGTAAAGCTTTGAGGGCCAAGAGCATACAGAAAGAAAGAATTTAGGTTCAGTTTAGATTTAGTTTTGTCATTAACCTTACTTTTTAGCTTTATTTCAATTTAGTAAAACCTATGCCTAAGTTTAGCCTTAGTTTTTGTTAACTACCATAACCTTCGCTCATCTGTCAAACTTCGCTGGTGACGACGACTTGTATCTCACCCACCCAAGGGCCCCTGAAAACCACCACAAATAACTCGTAGAAACTGTGGGAGACACTGCATGTAACACCAGGAAACAGCCCCCACCCACCTTTAGACACTACTGCTGTAACCTCATCAAATTCAGGCTCTGTTACACGCTGAGAACCTACACAATCCATGGACACACACACACACAACACACACACACACCCGTGCACATTAAGGGAAGGGAAGTGAAAGCAGACATTTACTTTTACATAGTGCACATTGAATCATGACTAAGTGAGCACACCGTTACACACAACCCTGTCTCTTTTACGCAGACATGAGCACGCACACACACAACCACAAACACGCTGAGCAAGATATGAAATTGCCCATTCATAAATCATACACACACAAAAATGTTTCACTCACACATGGTTACATAAAATAATCAAACAAACACACACACACACACACACACACAGACTTACGCTGCAGCTTCTTGCTGGGTGTATCTGGGTGTGTGTGTCTTCGGGGCAGGTATGGGGAGGGTCGAGGCAGCGGTATCGACGAGACGTCGTGGGTTTGGAGCGGATACCAGTGAGGCTGGTCGTCCAGCAAGGCTGTCTCCAACTCTATCAGGATCTGTTAACGTAATAATCCACAACATTTTCATCTAAACATCTAACATGTTTCTATCACTGATCGATATAACACAACAGTGATTCGACCTCTAGCCAGGTCATGAAAGCTTTTCCTTTTGCTGTTCGGTGTCAGAAAAATCCTCTGGCACACAGGAAGTGATGTGTTTTACATTTACAGTTTGTTTGAAATAAACAGAAGAAGAACTGGGTAGTAGTTCTGCATTAGTGCTATATACTGGGTAGTAGTGCAACCTACAGAAACTTAAACTCCATCAACAGAAAACCCAAGGAGAAAGACGTCACAGTACTGGACACACTGTTTGATTGACAGGTGACCTCTGGGAAGTGCAGTGCAGAAACACCACAGTAATGAGGCTGAGAGACCAACATGGAGACTATTATCTCTTAATAGTAAATAGATGATCTCTTTAATAGATCATTTGTCTATGTGTGTGTGTGTGGTACCTCTCCCATGAAGGTGCTGTCCTCCTCTGGTAGCCTGGGCTGGTCCCATACGGTCAACTCCAGCATGTGGTTGCGAAAATCCCTGCGATGGACATGAGTGTAGACGAACGTCTGGTTCCACTTGGGCTCGCCCGTCCTCTTTATAGTCTTCGTCCTCCGTTTGCTTTTGTCACTGTGAGTGACACACACACACACACACACACACACACACACACACACACACACACACACAGGGAGGATAGGATCTTCAACATGACTGAAACTCTGCATTGTATAAGTGGCCATATCTAAAGACATTTTTGCTACTATCAGTCATTGTGGAGGTGCAGCTGGCCCGCCTACCTGCGGTCGGGGAGGAAGTACATTTTGATGTAGGGGTTCCTGGGTCGCCCATCAGGCCGGAGAGGAAGCTCTACAGCCTGCAGCACGTTGACTATTAGCTGGTGACCCACTTTGTCATACCACAGCTTCACCTGGATGGGAAACACACACACAAACACACAAACACACACACACACACACACACACACACACACACACACACTGTCATTGTTGGTCTGAAACCGTCAAACTTGCACACATAGACACATGCACACACACACACACACACACACACACACACCGAGAGTTGTCCGGGCATGAGTTGTGGAGCGTCTCGGAGCATCCCGGGGCTGGAGGGCGATAGGACGGATATGGACGGTCTCTCCATCTTCTGGGACTCAAAGGAACTGGAACCTGCTGTGAAGGTAAAACAAATATTTGATTCAAAGCCCCAACTTGGTTGCACACATACACTCGCTTGATCAATTTGGGTTGCAAATATTTTTAAAAAAAAGGCATGAAACATCCCCCAAATACCATCAAATATTGTTATATCCTAAAATGTATTGCGATGTGATACTATAGTAATAATACCCAGAAGGGTGCATCTATGCATTTACTTGGCTACAACTCACACAAAAAAACAAGGTTGGTGCTCAACCAGAAAGAGTGGAGAATGTGAACTCTGTGTGTGTGTGTGTGTGTATGTGTGTGTGTGTGTGTGTGTGTGTGTGTGTGTGTGTGTGTGTGTGTGTGTGTGTGTGTGTGTGTCTCTTCCTGATAGACGGAGAGAAACAGAATGACACAAAACGTTAAGGAACAGAAGGGAGGGAAGAGAAAACATGGAGGATCGGTGGAGGCAGGCAGACTGGGAGAGAAAGAGACAGAAGAGGAACACGAGACAGCGAGAGTAAAGCCTGATTTATGCTTCTGCGTCTGAGAGTCTCCGTACATGAGCGGGTGCATGGGTGTTTGCCAACATACTTGTACCTAGCGTTAACGCGTACACTAGGGGGCAGTGTCGCATTTACTAAAATTACAGTACAGAAAACGAAACTGAAATCCGTTTTCACCCCGGGTAAAAGTAAACAAAGAGACGTACTCGTTACGTTCGTTATTTTTTTTTGCGAACCTCATCTGAGAGTCGCTCCTCAAACTGCTCCATTGCTATTTTCCGTTTGATTTAGTTGTGCAACAAAGTTGACTTTCCCACTGTGGTTCACACCAAAATCAGCCAGACAGACAGACATATATACAAATATACAGACCGACATCCCAGAGGGGATACCTACTAGATTCTAATGGAGGGTGGGACGTGTCGGGGATTCTTGGGATATCACTGGAAAACAAACAGCAAAAAGACATGTGTCAGTCAGGCTCGTACTGGCAGCCGATGGAATAAAGCAAAGCCAAGTCGTATTCCTGAAATGCGCGGGCATACATGCATATAGACGGGGCAGATAAGTAATTCTACAGCTAGAAAGTAGGGACAGCGATCGAAAGTTATTTTGACTTTCAGGTCAAAATACTGTTTGGTTAAAGGACATGGAAAAGCAGAGGGAAGATGTGAGTAGAACCAAGCTCTTCTCATGAATGCAGTGTTTCCCAGACTTTTTTTTTTGTGGCGGCCCCAACACAATATCAGACAAGCCAATCGTGAATCAAACTGACACAGTGACGTGTGAACAGCAATAGGGTCCCGTCCCCAGCTCAAATCTTACCCACCCACATCCGCCACCGCCACAAATAGGCAAGGATCCTGTGGGAAACACTGGAATCCATTGTTCCAGCTTTTAAAGGTGCTGTCAGCCGTTCCTGCATGCCTCTGCTGGCCATTTGAAGTATTACAGTAACACCACTTGGATAACAAGAATGCTTGGTAACACTTATCGGTGTAATATTCTAATTCGAAATTGGAAACAGAAAAATTTAAAATTTTGTAGAATTTTCAAAATTTTGTGCTTCTTATTGGGGCCGATTGTCCTGCCTAATGTTTGTGTTCCATAGTTTAAAGTCTTAGACCAATATCTTCATTTTCAGTTTTTTTCCCCAACCAAAAAGGTGTAAAATCTCAATTTTCATGTCAATGTCAGAATATTGCCCTGAATGTTATATTTTTCTATTTTTGATTTTGAGTTAGAATATTAAACTGATAAGTGTTACATGAACCCTCGGTAGCTTTTGTGCCCATTCCAAAATGAAAAACAGAAAATACATGAAATTGCACTAAATATTGTTTGCTTAATAAACCCCAACCTCCCAACTTCCAAACTGATGGATATATAGTTTAGATGTAAAAAAAAAAAAAATAGTCCTTAAATTTGATATGGTAAATTTGATACCGCAACTTCAAAACCGTCTTCAACGGTAATGAAAAAGAGGAATCCCAGGCACTCCACAAACAGTTCAAAAGCTTGCGAAAGCACAGCTACCATTGGTGGACATTTCCCAATCGCCATTTTGCTTCCCTTCTAGTAAATATTCAGTTCAATTCAATCAAAGGTGAAAAATAGCATGTATTGTTTTGCAGCACACCAATATTTGCATCAAATGACATCCCTCCTGGTCAGGAGTTCAATTAGGGACTCAAAATGGCACGAGCAAAAGCATCCCATAGCATTGCGATTGGAGTCGGTGGGAGTACAGATTGTTTATGTAAGAAGTATGGGAGGATTGAGGGTTCCTAATGCAATGGGCTGTTTACTTACTGATATTTTCTATACACCCTTCGCAAGTGTTTGGAGAGAAATTAATATGTTCAACTTTTTTTTTCCATCAAGGAGCAAATAAGGTTAGATCATTGTAGAAGTAAAAGTCGCTTGAAGAGAAAATGATTATTTTTCTGGGAAATCTATCTGGACATGAGGCACTAGAGTGGGTTTATCTCACACAAACAACACACAGTCTAAAATACTGACAACACAAACTGTATATTGGCTGCACAATATTCTCCATGCAGTTGATCCCATTCAAACGTTGAGTGATAACGCCATTTTCTATAATAAGATTATCTGATCTGGCCTTGATTCATCTACATAGCGTATGTTTTAGAAATGTTATGTTTCAGGTTTGTTTGTCTTGGACTTTCCAGGACAAAAGTAATGCACTTTGACTCAGCACTCACTCTGAAATTAGTAAGCGTGCCAATAAAGAAGTACGCATCAGTCAACAGACCTCAGATCTGACCCTAAAATACAGTCATGTCCCGAGATGTCCCTGACGCAGACTTCAGTCTAGATTGTACGATGAATAATATGGGTATAAATATGAATAATCATTTGGTTTAATCCCTAATAATTTAAGTCTGACAAAATCATTCATGCAGTGAACCTGATATTCCTCTTGATATGCCTCTTGATATGAACTTGATATGCCTCTCACACCCCAGCCTAATAAAAGCCTAATCTTATTCATTATTAATCTTGATCCTCATGTTGATTAATTATTACATTGAAAATTATTATTACAAATAAATACACTGATAGCAGCTTCAGGGTCATCAAACAAGTGCTTCTATAATATGAAGCTGATATTAGACAACAGCCCAGCCAAAATGAAACGACCCAATAAATTGAATTTTCCTTTATAGGCTGGAGGCAATATAGAGAACTAATCTAACCACTTTCTGGCAAAAACAAAATAAGCCTATTTCATAATTAAAAAGAAAAGAAAAGAAAATGATGCCTTTCACATCATTCATATACAAACAGACAGCAACTGTACTGCTGTCACAAGTTGGTGAATATGCCTTCGAACAGCTTGGTTGTCTTCTGCTTACGATAATAATCGGTAGGTACAGATTGGCGGCCAATCAATCGGAGCATATTCTACAGTATATACCGTTAGTGGGCCATAGCAATGGGACACTGAGCTAAAGTTACCATTGTTGCTATTGACTCATCTACAGTGTGATATTGACAACAGACTGCCAGTGGTTGATTCTGAAGTTATGTTGCCTTGTTTTAAGGCGAGACGCCACAAGTGAAAATGGTCATTTTGGCTGCATTTTTATACCAGCTGAGTACAACAAGCACAAAATTAGCTACAAAAAATGTAATGGTCATTTTCTCATATTCCCTGTATGCAAAACAGTTGTTTCCAACTTAACTTAGTTATGGAAACCAACTTTGACCCGCTGCTTCTTATCTGGAGGCTTTTTTGGGTTATTTGGTGTATTTCACATAAATAGTAGCGAAAATTAGTGACATTTTCTTCCATTACATAGTATTTTGTAAATAATTAATAAAAAAAATGTATTTATATTTTTATAATTACTATACTATAATTACAACTATTTAGTTATTCATCAGAATGAAACAAGAAAATGTGACCACTGAGAAAAAAGCACCAGTATCATATTTTTAGGGAAATATTAGGAATATATATAAATAAAAGTTATAATGTAAAAAGTGTTTGTAGTTGTGTCCATATACACCATATAAAATATAATATAATTAGAAAAAAATCCAATTTACCCGTGGTGCCTCGCCTTAAAACAGCACCACAGCCAGAAAGCAGCCCAACTATGGCTCACTGCCCCAAGACTTTGGACTGTAATTTTCTTTAACGTTTAAATCTAATTTTTCTTTTCCCAGTGTATTCGGTGTGTTTTATTCCTGACTTACCCAATAGGTCTGGATACCACCAGCTCCACTTGAGGTTCAGATTGCGACTCCAGGATGATGTTGTAAACCTCCTTCATGGTCGCTCCTGGTAACAGCTTTCCATTCCACTGCAAAACCTCATCCCCTGAAATCAGACATTTCAGCTGGTGTCCAGCGTGTGCATTTCCACGTGTGCGCGTGTGCGTGTGCGTGTTTGTTTTTCTACAGGAGCTCTAACAACAACCGAAAAACAACCAGGTTTTAGATTTCTCAACTCGGGTGTTAGGGTTGGATGTCTCTGCAGGTTTCGGAAAGTCAAATTCAAGACTTTTTAAGACCGTTTTGGTCCTAATTTAGGACCAAAAAAGTTCTGAAACTATAAATGGGCAGTATAAGAAAAATAACACCAGGAAATACATTTTAGTAAAGGTACATGAAGTCCAACTGTGTTTACTAAAGCAGATATGATGCATATTGTACTACTGACCCTGTTCTGTATTAATCTAAGAGAGGACATAAAAATATCAGACCTCTGTATTGAAGACATTTCAATCCTTTTTAAGGCCTTAGGACCTGTGAATAGCGCGCAACATGCTTGTGTAGCCTACCTGCCCTCAGATGCCCCACCACGTCGGCCAGGCTGCCCTTCTTGACTTTGGTGATGAAGGCTCCCAGCCTCCCTGACTCTGTTACCCTGCCGCCCACCACCTGTTAGGGTGTGGTGGGGAGGGAGGAGGTGAGGTGGGCAAGAGAGGGGACAATAAAGAAAGAGAGACAGACAGACAGACAAATTCATCTTAAGTATGAAATAATGTGTGTACTTGTATTCCACCAGTTTTGGGGTCGTTTCCTGTAGTTGGATCAGATTATGTTCTCACCTAGTTCACATTTTCAGGCGTCTCGCGCTTATGAGTATGAATGGTGTTCTCAACTGGCTAAATGAACCGAACTAAAGGAGGAACTGCTCCAGAGTTCAAATAAACCACTCCAAACATGCTGGGTGTGAACGCACCCTTCTTCTTCTCTTACTTTTCTGGCAGTCTACATCCACCAGTCAAAAAAATACACACCCTCATACTAATTCTGATACTAAAAAAACACACATTGATGCATGCTTGTGTGGAATCTGATTATAATGTCTCATTAGTATCACCTCAGGTTAAGTGCTTCCCATGGACAACCAGTGCAGTATTGCTCAATTCTGCAATAAATATGTAATCAATCAACCAATCATATCCTGGTATCAAGGGGACTGGCCGATACATGTATTGTCAGCTCAATGTATTGTCTGTCTTTTTTTTTGTTTTGTCTGTGCGTGTCATGTCCATGTGTTCCAACAACTGCTCTGACCTTTAACCCCAGCAGTGCCCCGGCCTCTTTGGGCATGGCGGCGCTCCTCTTGCTGAGGGTGATTCGTCCAATCAGATGGTCTCCCTCCTTGGATGGCTGCCAGGTTACAGGATGCTGCATTCAACAACAAACTAGAGTCAATCTAACAGCTGTCCACAGGTAGATAGCGTGCTGTAGATAGATGCACACACACACACACACACACACACACACACAAGGGGCACAAATATACACACACATTTAAACACATGCGTGCACTTCTTTGTTAGATCTGCACGTGATTGACAGGTGATCTCTGGGAAGTATTAAAAAAGAAAAAAAGAAACAAATCTCACAAATTGTCACTAATGGCAGGTGGAAAGACATACGGGCATACAGCTAGATGCATACATGCACACAAACTCTCTAAAAAAAGAAAAAACAAATTGGACACAAATGCTGTTAAGGCTTGGCACACAAACATTGCCAAAAAAAAAAACGTACACATTTAGCATTACACTAAATACACTTTCTAACACACATGAACTAGATCTGGACAAAGAAGCCTTACTTACATGCCATACAGTGGGGTCATGTGGGTAACACTCCCAGTCACCTAGAAGAGAAAAGAAGACCGATTCAGATACTGTACATGAAGCAAACACAAGCACCTCCTTCATATACTTTCATACACACACTCTCACACACACAGATACAGGAGAGACTGTATATACAGCACATACCAACCAGAGTCCTCCCATACACAGCGCGGCCAAATTGGGGTCTCTTCAGAAAGTATTTGTTTACAGTAAGAGGGTTCAGTTTATTGAATATTCAGGCCTGCGACAGAATTAGAAATACATCACTGCAGCAGCCGCAGCCCTGAGATCCACAGAGAAAGGACGGCGGAGCCCTTCAAAATAAAATGAGGTTAGACGTCGTTGAGGCATTCTGTGGTAATTCAGTGACGTATTGGTGAATAAAAAGGCGGGCAAATCTTCGGCCGGGGATCATTATAAGGCATCACTACTATCATATGAACCAGAAATCAATATATATATATTTTTTAAGTATTAATTTATGTGTTTTCCCCTTAAAAGACCCTATCAGCATACATCAAATTTGATACTACTTCATATGAGGTGGGTAAAAAAGCGGATACACGCTATTTCTTCTTGGGGAAACTGAGTGGGGAAACACGTCTCTACGGCAATATAATGAAATTGTGTAATCTGATTCCAAAATTCAGTTTAACGGGTTACAACCCTGCATGTTTTGAGACATCTCAAGTTGTATCAAGTTATATGAGTCATACTGTACTGGGATGTGCGCGCTATCCGTCGGTTGTTGTTTTAACCTTTAATATCATCTGCGCCCTGCGAAAGCCTTTTAGTTAGCTCTTAAAGGGAATAGGGGGGAAACGAAGCGGCCAGGAAAACATTTCAGACATTTTTACACAGCATTTTCAAAGGTTTGGTTTTGTCTAAAGTTTTAGTTGTAAAAAAACAAAAACTGCCTCTACTGTACACATGAACTTGAACATTGAAATTTGTGCAAGGACCCCGACGGCACTGTTATGACACAGAGTAAAACAGACCCAGCATTCCTAGGAGCCAGGAGGCTGTGAGGTTAATGAGCTGTGACAACTTATAGTGACATTATGTAATCTTAAAGCCAACGCTCCGACGACAGACGACCGAGTTCTCCGTTTCATAACTCACGCGTGAAGGTAGTTTTGTGCTGTGTGTGTGTTCTGGTATGTCCTCACAAGGCTTATCCTACAAAGTGAGGACATATTGCCACTTCTTCAAGAGGCTGGTTTAGGATTAGGGCTTGGGGTTAAGACTAGAATTAACATTAGGTTTAGGTTAGGATAAGATTTATGGTTAGGCTTAGGGGTTAGAGAACAAATGCAGTGAATGGAAGGTCCTCGCTAATAATACAAATGTGTGTGTGTATGCGTTCCTCCACACATCTACAATGATTTACATGCCTGGACACCTCGCGGCTGCCAGCAACCGCATCTCAGCGCTGACCCAGTCTCAGTCTCGAGCTAAAAAAGGAAACACCGCCCAGCTGCCACACCGGTGTGTTTAAAACCCGGCCTGACAGGACACTCTCGTCCTAGACCTCCGCAATGATCGATTGCCATCTGGCCTGGTTTGGGTCCAGGCTGGTGCCGCGTAGAGGCTCTCCCACTCGCAAACTGTACTGTATCAAAGTCACCTCGCGGTAAAAGTGTAGCTCATATTGTAAATATTGTAAATGTAAATGTAAATTCACTACAGAATGCATCAATGTTAACAATAAAAACTTACATTTTTAGTTAACCATTAATTTGTGCTCACTTTATAATCCTATCTTCATATGACTTTTATTTTGATATTACTTACTATGATTTATACCTCACGCCAAAAAAACATTCTGGGTTTAGGCGGGTTTACCCTCTGCTACGTCCCAGTGGTAAAGCAAAGTGAATTAGGCAACCCCCAACAAATCCATGCAGGGGAATTAGCACGAAGCTAGTCATGTTGTTGTTGTGATGATTATAATTAACGAAATACATAGGAAGGTAGGGGGCCAATACAATGTTTTTTTTCCAGGTTGCTCGCATGGTTGTAATTACCAAGCTAATTATTAGTTGTCAACCCACCTAAAAGAAGTTCATTAGTGTAGGTTTCAATGGGATGTTAGCGAGCTATGATAGTCTAAATGCTGTTTCAGAGGCTTTTCCACCCTGATAGGAATACAATTCTGTGGGGGGAAAATGTGGGAAACTCTGAATACTTTTATTTTGGTGCATGAAAATAGTCCAATTTAAAAATATTGAATATCTGTATTGGCATCAGCCTTGAAAACCCCATACTGGTTGAACACTAGCATTGACAGCTAGGCTTATTTAGCTATAGTTTTGTGGGGGTTTTTGTTCAAGTGCCATGGCTGTGAGCCTAAGTGCCTGGGACGGGGGTTAGTAGTGGAAGTGACATAACCCAGCTTGGACATGACAAGGTTGGGGTGTAAACAGCAGCGTGATCTCAGGCTCGGGGATATAACGGGCTAAGTAAGGTCAGGCTAGGTCAACAGCGGGGTCAGCTGGGGGTCAAACTGCCCTGCCTCACACACACACACAGACACGCAGTCTGGGATGTTGCCCCCTCAGGCCCAAGCTGAGACCAACACAATATGACACGCAGGCAAACACACACACACACTCTTGCACACACGTGCACGCAGGCATACTGTACTGATGCTCACTTTGACGGCTACGGGCTGTTGCATGTACACACATGTTCTCATAAAGTGCCATATACAATAGTCTAAGCTATTTCACATGCCAAAAAGACTCCTTTCACAATTAATATCCCAGATTGAAATATTTCAGTTTTCAAGGACCGTTCCTTAAATTGGTTAGAACATTTTTGAAAATAAAAAAATAATAATAATCTGAATATAATTCCTCAAATCAGTAGGAAATGCCAGTGCAGCCTTACCTGGTTCTGAACACTGAACACAGCGAGTTAACGTAGAGAGGCGCGTTCAGATTCACATAGGAGGAATGAAGATGGCAGAGTGAGACTAAACAGCTCTCTCCGCTTCTTACATCCATCTCCCATGCTACAGAGTGTTGAAGTGGGAGTGTTCAAACGTACGCACACACACACTAGAAAGGCAGCACCTCATACCTTAAGACAAGGGGGGGTTCATATATTAACAGCTGATTTAGTAACACAGTGATTATTTGGGTAAATGCTACACGCCTTAATGGGTAAAGAGCACTGAATAGGTTGTGATGTATCCTAATGTCTCTTTATGGTGATGCTGTTAATGCACATAGTCTTCTATCTGTATGTCTCTGTTCCTAATTGTTTCATTTGGCTAATTTACACAGCGCATTGCCCGGGGACACTGTGCTCCTGAGTGGATTGAGGACGGTAATAAACAACAGTAAACATGTCGTCCCTCCAAAATGATGCCATCACCCTTTGGATCAACCAGTTAAAATGTGAAAAAGTTTCAAGTCCGTGATTTAGCAATGCAAATACATTTTGTACGGTCATTTGCATTGTCTGCTAGTCCTTTGTTTTTTTTGGTCTTTGGTCCAATCGGCAAAGAAATGAAAAAGCGGAGTGAAAAAAAGCAAAACAGATTTTCTAGAAAATCCAATATGGCATACATTGTTGGTCCTGGAGGCAAATTTGTAGAGCTGGGCATCTGCACCAAATTTCATGTCACTGGAACATGCGGTGTGAGAGGTTGCTTTTTAAGATTTTTTAATTTGGGTTGATAACTATAGCGCCCCCCTTGGGCCCATCAGTGTAATTTTGACAATGCCAGAAAACAATGGTGAGATGCATCATTCTCCCAAATTTCTGAAACCTGATCAGTGGTGTCTGAGATGTCACCATGTGATGGATGGACGAATGAACGGACAAAGATCGAGCCTTCATTAGCAGGGACTGATGATGATTGACAGCATCTCTCACCTCTCTCGCTGACGCTCTCGATCTCAGCGTCCTCACAGCTGCTGTACTCAGGTGTGGTCCCTCCCTCCTCCTCCGAGCTGCTGACGCTGGTTTGCCTCTTCCCTCCGGCCCCCAGCCCCCGCTTCGACTTGTAGGGCCTCGGCGGGGGTGGGCGCAGCGACTCCGACTGGTCGGAGCTCAGCGAATCATTGCGTAGCATGCTCTCGGCCTTCTCCCGTTTGGTCCGTCTCATTGGTCCCTGGCCAGGGGCCGAGCCTGGGCCTGATCCAGGGGGCTCTCTGAGTTCAGGGGGAGGGGGTTGCTGCAAAAGGGTGTGTTCATGCGGCCCGCCGACCCCACCCACCGTCCTCTGTCCAGGCCAAACCCCTGGGGCTAAGACACCACCTCCGACCTCACCCTCACCCACCATACCCACACCACGGCCCTGAGGGAGCACAGGGTGGCCCCGGCCTCCAGGAGGGACAGGCCCTGCTTGGCGAGGGGGGGTGCCGCTGTGGTCCATGTGGTGGTAGCTGCCGCCTCCCCCCACAGGATCGTGCTCCAGGGAGCGCCCCTTGGTCAGCCGCCGGCTCTCCCGGCGCTCCCTGGATTCCCCGCGGAGGTCCCGGTCCATGGAGACCTGGGTCTGGAGTCTGGGCTGGCCCGGCCGGCGCTCCCCCCGGCCTGCTCCTCCTCCTCCTCCTCCTCCCCTGCCATTTCTCCTGGTGGAACAGAAGGAGTGACAGAGGGAGAGAGAGGGAAGAAAAAGAACAAGGAGGACAGATGGTGAGACACAAGATATTAGTTTTCATCGGCATTCCTGATATGCTGACATGCGCGGAGAATTCCCTTCTTAATCCGGTTAATCGACTAACACAGTTTTGGGCGGATGCATGTAAACATCGTAACTGGGTTAGAATAACCCAGTAAGCTCATACTCATTATGGGAAACCTGGTTAAGATGCCTGGCTTCTTCCCATCTTAAGCTGGTTACCGTGGCATGGAAACATCTCACTGCTTTCACTTTTGGTTTTCGCCATCTGTTAAACTCAGACTTGCACAGCATTATGGGTACATTTTGATGTCAACAACAAAAACGTGACAAGGATCATCATTTCTTTCTCCTGTATTAGAAGTAAGCTACTATCACTCAGTCCAAGAAGGAGGGGGGTATTCTGTTAACTGATTCATGGCAACAGGGAGTCTCAATGAATATGACCTTAACCGAAGTATGTCCCATAGCCGGGTTACTCTATGTACGCGTAGCCACTGTCCAAGGTCTATATCCCACCTCCAGCTTCATTAAACATTAAAAGTCAGTCAGTCAGTCAGTGCAATGCGATCCGGCATTTATAGTAAAAGACAGCACCTCTGGACCTCTACCTCTACTCTCTCTTTTTTCATTATTTGATTAAAATGGACCTTTGCGAAACCTTGGGCTGAAAAACGATCTGAGAGATGTCTGCACCCTAAGGAAAAGTGCTGTAAAAGAGAGTGGGTTTCAAAAAATCATAGACAAAAAGAGACCTACAAGAATGCGAACACTAATAAAAAAATGACGTGACGATGGTCTACTGACTGAAATCCATACAGTTATTGCACTTTTTTGTCAATATGCAATCACATCAGTTGACCTCTTTTGGATTTCTTCCTTTTTAATCAGTGTGTAAGTTTTTTTTTCTGGCCATTAAAGCTGCAATATGCAACTTTTTTCCACATTAAAATATACAGGATTCCTCTGTTTACCGGACATTGGCTTTTCAATGATGTTGGTATACCTAGTGGCTAGTGGTCGCAGTTTTGCGATATTGCTTCAGCTTACGTGTCTCGTGGTGGTTCGCTGCGTGACCGGGCGTCGGTGCTGGGTGCGGTCCCCGGTGCGCCGGGCCGGTTGGGGTCGTGGATTGCAGTGGTGGAACCTAGGGGTGCCTGAGACCGGGACCGGAGCTTCTTGTCGCCGGGCGTCTGGCACACCGACGGTTCGCTGATGGCTGAACCGATACCAGCGTTTTTCCCGCCCGGACCCGAGAACCACTCGCCTGGCTTGGTCAGGATCTCCTGCTGCTTCCGGCAGTTATTACACACCCAGATAACCTGGAAAGACAGAGCTATGGGTAATTATTGATGTCAGGGTGTTATACAGAAAAAGCAGTTTATTTAAAGAGCTGTCATAAAGTTACTGTACAATCAGATCACAGCAGAACAAGCACAAATAAATTCCCTTAGTTTACAGAGTAATAATAAATAACAACTTTAGCACTTTTTGTGAAGTTGACATTACCATCACAATAATGTGTCCGGCAGGAAGGAAAGCTGACTCCAGGTCCACTGTTCTCAACTGCAGCCAATGAAAAGTACCTTGGCCGACTATTCTGTGGACCAATTTGAAATTGGTTCAAACGCTGTGGCCATCAAACAGGAAATGGAACAATGCACTTCCTGAACAACCACAGTGCTGCCAACGAGTCATCCAGAAAGAGGTTTTTATGGATGCTTTTTAAGATCAACGTCATGGCAGATATACCAGGAAGCAGCTTGGCGTGCACCGTGGGCTGCTTTTGGCTCCAACAGAGGCACAGAAAGCCAACTGGATAATGAAAGGATATTCAACTCGCTGCCATAAAAAGTTTTCCTATCTCCCTCTTTCTTTTGTCCAAACACACATATGCGCTCCAACTACACCTAGGCTACGTTCACACTGCAGCTGAAAGTGGCCAAATTCAGATTTTGTTTTCCTCTTCATGTGACACAGATTTCCAAAAAGCTGCTAAAAAAAAAAAAGCTTCCGATCTGGACGCGTGGGCTACGTTCACACCGCAAGCCTTCGTGCTGAATTCCAACTCGCTGCTCACATCTGATTTTTTTGGATGTCTTTTCATATCTGTTCTATGATGTCTGGTTCGAGGTGAAGTGACTGAAAAGACACGCTTGCACAGAGTAAGAATAACAAAATGCATCCAAATAGACTTGGTTAGCTGGGAAGGCGCCTCACTTCAGTCAAAACTTGAAATGTGAACATAGCCATAGTCATAGCCGAGTATTGACATCAGAGACCCAATGAGAGAGAAGAAGGAAGGAGGGAGGGAAAAAAAAAAGAGAGAGGACGGAGGAGGAGAGCGAGGGAAGGTGAGAGTCGGTCCCTCTCCTCGAGGGTTCTCATTACTCCTGAACACTCCCCAGTGACTCTTTAAAGAGAGCTAAAATAAAACACTCTGGCATCGGCCCCCCGTCTCTTCCTCTTACCCTTCCTCTCTTGCTCGCCATCTCTTCCTCCCTCCCTCCCCCTCTCTCTCCCTCTCTCACCTTCTTTCCCCCTATTTCTCCCTCCTCCAGATTGCTTTTGATTAAAGCTACAAAAGCCGAGGAGAAAACAGCTTCACACCGACGCAGCTATATTTATCCCGCCAAACACCCCGGCACCATCAGGGAGAGAGGGAAAACGTGTGCTCAAACACAAAACACACACACACACACACACACACACACACACAGGGAAGAAGGCAAAACACTCCCTCGTGTGGGACATTATAGCTTTGGTGAAAACATCCACCAATCCGTGTTTCTCTGCAGCCAGACAAAGATGTGGACAGGTGCCAGACCAACACTGCAGTGCTGGCCTAGTTATCCATACATTACCAGGCAATGATAACTAGTTGCCATATTGCCACACATGAATTTCAATGTGGTTGTGGCACCTTTTTTTTTTTTAATAAACACTAGTATTGTTCGGTGTACTGCAAGTACATGCCGTGCACAAAAAGTGACCCAACATGGAAAAACAGGTACATTTTGGGAAATAGTTTTATTCCATACGATGATATTTGCAGCCAGAGCTTTAAAATGTTATGCTACATGATAGGAGTCAATAATTTTTAAATTATTTATTTTTGAATGAAAAAAGTGTAGCCAAACTTATTCTGATGTCAAATTCCTTTCCTCTAAAGTGAAATGAGCCTAGGTTCATAGCGTATAGATGTGATTTCCACACTGGTAGTAACATTGTTTTATTATTAGTAAAGAAAAGTTTAATCCCAATACAAATCTGAATGGTAATGTTTTTTTACGTATGGTACTGCTAAAAGTAATAGCGCCTCTGGAAAAATGCTAACCAGATAAAGCTAACCACACTAAATGGAAATTTGCTCAACATTTTTTCATATTTCAGCTCAAGCACTAAGTCTATGAGACCTTCATCAGAGGTGGTATGCTCTCATGAAAGTGTCATAAACCGAGAGCTGGCCTTAAAATATGAAAATTGCACTGATCTCCATGTGCAGAAGGCATCTCTTCATTCTTCAGCCCCTTAGCCATGTCTACCCAGGTGAGCGGTACAGTTGATAACCTACATAATGCATGGTATGTTGTAAAAACAAAAATGCCCTTCCCACTGAGTTAAAACATAAGAAGTAGTGTATTCCCCTATATTCATTCAGCAGGGGTTTTCCTCCACAGCAAGGAAATTACCACTGCTAGAGAAATTTTGGAGGAACACATTTCCTCAGAAAGACCATCGGGTACAGAACAAATATTTAGTGTTTTTACCAAAATAGTGACGTCAAAAAAAGATGAGCTTTAGCATCGCAAGCTGTGCTATAACGAAAACTGGGACCAAAATAAACATTCTGAAGCCAAACTCCATCAGTCAGTTGTTTCCTGAATCAATATGGCAAATTTCAAATAATCTCACAAGCTGGTACGTAGAGTAAGCCCACTTACCAGGGCATGCTCCACTGATGAAATGAAGTGGGTACCTTTCTAATTTTTGGATGGTACAATATGCTTGCTATTAATGTGTAACACTTCACCATCAGCGGCATGAGTTAGGCCTATGTGCTAATGTGCAAAAAAATCCCAAAATACTATGTAGTAGTAGTAGTGTATTTGATTACATTAGAAAGTCTGTTACTGTGATGCTGTTTGACTCTTCCTTGCAATATGTTCCTATAGTCTCTGTCTCAGTGAAGGTATATTCAACTGAAAACGCATAGATGTTTTTTCATGCAGGCTACATGTGCCTGGTCATTGCCACAATGGAAAAGTGTCACAGCCACATATGTGCCCATAACAACGTGTGTGAGAGCCTACGGATTTAAAGCTGCCCTTGGTAAGATTTTGAATGTAAAAATAGATCCCTCTTATCAGCCTAGTGGGGCTGCAATAGAGAAGAGCGTCCCATCCCCACTAATTGAGACACCGTAGATTCACCCTCTGTCCCCAGTTTAAATTCTGCTGTCAGGTAAACAAATCAAAACTTAAGAGTGAAATACAAGCTGTGTCTTAAACAGCAGGGAACAAATGATCCGTCCAGAGAAAACTGAACGTTCACCACTTCACTCCATCACATGATTTCTGGATAGTGAAGTCGTATTCAGGTATTCAGCAGAGAACAGTGGCGGGAAAATAAGGGTTTCCAATGGGCCCTGGAGCAAATAAAATAAAAAGGTTGGTTGACCAGCCAGTCAGGGGAGAAGACACCTTAGCATCCCTCCCTCCGTGGTCACAGAGGGCTTGATCCTCTCTGACATCCAGTTTCCTGAGGACTAGTATCATCTCCTTGAGGATAACTGAATGGGATTACTGAAAATTGCCACAAAAAAAGCAGTAGGCCTACCCTAAGGTATTTTCTAGTGCTCATACAGTCAATTTTGAATCAAAACTTTTTTTAATAAACTGTTGAGCTTCCACCCCAATGAAAAAAACCTATTAATTCCTATAATATATCCATAGGCTCTTGTAGCGCATCTGTGGCACTCAATAGTGAGTTTATAGTGACTTTAATTCATAGTATTTTTATCTCCTATGATATCAAACCAATATTCCTATATCCTATAGGGTCTGACAGTGAAGCACTCAATAGTAAGTTTATAGTGGGTTTATCGTGCTTTTATATTTTTAACTGGTACTATAATATTCTAATAATATTCCTACAATATTCCTATAGGGTCTTTTATTTGTATAGCCCTTAGTTACCCACAGTTACAGTCTCAAAGGGCTTCACAAGCCCACATTATGAAATCCATAAATAAGAAACAAAAAAATGAATAGTGTGTCTGTGGTACTCAGTCAGTGTATACCCTATCATGATTTCTGGTGTTTTTATCTCCGACATAATATTCCTACATTCATATACTGTCCTATAATTTATTTTAGGATTGCTACAGTTCTTTTTCATAAGGGATTAATGAGTAGATTATGTACTGTACTTCTTGAACATGACTGAATGCGTTTTGTTTTATTTAACGCTTTAGCGTACACTATGTTCAGTGACAGTACGCTCCATGCTAGCACTTTAGCATACACTGTGTTGAGTGATAGCAGGCTCCATGCTAATACTTTAGCATACACTATGTTGAGTGATAGTAGGCTTCATGCTAACACTTTAGCACACACTATGTTGAGTGATAGTACGCTCAATTGTAACACTTTAGCGTATACTATGTTGAGTGATAGTACGCTCAATTGTAACACTTTAGCGTACACTATGTTGAGTGAAAGTATGCTCCATAGTAACACTTTAGCATACACTATGTTGAGTGATAATACGCTCCATACTAACACTTCAGCGTACACTATGTTGAGTGACAGTATGCGCCATGTTAATACTTTAGCATACACTATGTTGCATGATAGTAGGCTCCATGCTAACACGTTAGCATGCAGGTAAACTGACCAACGAGACAGTCTACTAAAAACTTGGTGTACCTCTGTAAAAGTGCATTTCACAAGTTGCTGGTGCGGTTGTTGCGTTTCACCTTTGTAAGACGTTGTTGTAGGAGAAGGCTGATATCGGAGAACAAATGGCCAGCGTTGGGGAGATATGGGGCGGTGAGCTGTTATTTTCTAAGAGACTCACTTAATCCCATAGTAATCCCTGTATTAGATCACACTCTGATGCGCCAGAGAGGAGGAACCGTAGGCAGGCAGAGAGCAGCCCGACAGCAAGCTGGCGCACACACGCACACACATGCACACACACACACAAGCAAGGATGCACATGCATATCGGCGCCTGCTTGTATGTATATGCACACTCACAAATGCATACTGCAAACACACATCCAAATATACACATCTGAGCAATGATGCACACATGCAGATACAGACGTCTGCTCTTACACACACACACACACACACACACAACTGCAACAGCAGCAGCAGTATGTCATGTGACCACAGTAAGACCCCCCTGAGATGAGTATGTGAGTGAAAGAGAGAGAGAGAATAGCTTCCCCACAGATGGAAACTAGGACACCAAACCCCTGTGTGTGTTTGTTTTGCGTCCTGCTGTGTGTGTGTGTGTGTGTGTGTGTGTGTGTGTGTGTGTGTGTGCGTGTGTGTATGCACCTGTGTGTATGAGTGCATCTGCGTATGTGTTCGTGTGTCTAAGAGCAGGCATCTGTATCTGCATGTGTGCATCATTGCTCACGTGTGTGTGTGTGTGTGCGTGCATGCGTGCGTGCGTGCGATATAACAATGAATAATCCAGTGGTGAAATCTTGGGAGTTCCTGTAGCTGGGTGTTTGTTTCCTGGAGAGAGTAGGCCATTTCTGTAACCACAGATACTACAGTACACGCTCCCAACTGAATGAACTCCACACTAGTAAGAGGTTAAATTCCCGCTGCTCAATAGCACCTACAGTTACCCATTCCTCTCTCTCTCTCTCTCTTTTCCCCTCAAGAGTCAAGATAAGGTAGTTTGTACCCATATCAACCAAGGCTGCTAGGAATTTGTTTTGGCGTGCTCAGGATAGACACGAGGTAGGATGTCAGGTACACGTATAGATATACCCTCTTGTACAACCCCCTTTACCAATGACAGCAATAAGTACAAAAGCAGTCAGAAAAGGCTAAGCTAACAGACGTGTTGAAGTGCAAAAAGTGACAAGCGTCAAATAAGATATCAAACAAATAAGTAAAATCTATTTTCCGCTGTCTGTTTTTACTGCTGCCTCTCACCATCAAAGGTATATCTCATTTTTGGGAAAGGAATGAAGACAAAAAAAAAGCTGGTGGTGGAAGAGCAAGAGTCATTTTTAACCTTTATTTTTTTCCAGAAACATACACTACATACCTTCTTCCCATGCATACAGTTGCACACATTCACACTGGGAGCTGCCCAGTACAACCATAGTTTTGTACTGCTGGCCAATGAGCCAAAGTGTACCTCAAAAGTGGTTGTTACGGGAGAGGAGAGTATTACTCGTTCATTTTCCTCATCAGCATTTTCTCAGCCGGTCCAGGTCAAAAGTCTGCTTCTCTAACCTCTAGGCTTCAACCGGGATCCTGGGAATTATTTGGCACAGTCGGTTCCTTGTGTGCCTCCGTGACGCATTTCATGAAATATGATTCAAAACCAAAAATAACTCTGAGGATGTGTAAAGACCCCGGAAGTTTACTTGCTAACCAAGGATGCATCGGGTGGTGACTTGGCTGATGAGAAACAACAGGAAGCTCAAAGATTCATTGCGAGGAAAAATGCATCACATACAAACAGTGTTACAGTCTATCGTACAGTGGATGGGAATCTGAATGGATCATCTCAAACTGTAAAGCTGCCCCTCTTGCCTGTTCTTGAGGAGTGCTTGAGTTCTCTGCGAAGACCAAGTATCAACCTGTCATTCTTGGATTTGATCTTCACCAGCCGAGGAACGAGTAGAGGTCAAAGCTCACTGGCCAGCGGCTGAGCAGTGGTCTCGCAGAGGGTCCGGAGAGGGTCAGCCGCCTCCTCGGGGTAGCTGCTACCACCTCGTTATCAAGCTCATTACCAACTTCCTTGTTAGGCTAATTAACAACCACTATCATAGCCTCTGGGGAGGAAGGAGGAGTGTCTGTTAGTCACATCCATCTTAGGAAGTGAACTAAAGTGAACTGACCAGTTGCTGCGTCTTATTCCCCTTTCTAGTTCTTCATGGTGCTGTTGTCCCTTGCATTTGCTCTTTACTGGGCTGCTTGCGATTTTGGGCCACATGAACATGTCAGCTTTTGTGTTGGTATACCTATTGTACTGTAAGTTACTCTGGATATGAGTGTCAGCAGTGGTTACCAACCCAGTCCTCAAGTACCCCCTTGTCGTGTAGGTTTTAGCTCCAGCTCTACTCAGGCATAGCTGAACCAGGGTATCATGAAAATGTGAAGCCTCTAATTAGTTCAGGTGTGCCTGAGTAGAGGGGGTGCTTGAGGACTGGGTTGGGAACCACTGCCTTCAAGTAATAATCTGCAACATTTTCACATAAATAAATGTCCGTTTTGCTCTAACACCATAGTGATTCAACCTCTAGCCAGTTCACGAAAGTGTCACCATTTGTTGTTCTAAACACCCGGTGTCTGGCAGGTTTTTCCTGGGAAAAGTTCTCTGGTGCACAGGAAGTGATGCGTTTTACGTTAACGGTTTGTTTGGAAGAAATAGAAGAACTGGGTAGTTATACATTGTCTCATTAGGATATTTTCTTGTGAATTAAATTATAGCCAACTGCCTCAACTGACCCTAAATGACACTGTAGGTGTATAAACCTTTCACTGTTTGAGAGATTGATAAAGGTAAAGTTAATCGTGTCTCTTTACAGCACCACTTGGTATCATCCTACCTTTGTCTGCTGTTTCTTTCTGCATCTTCCCTTCACTTTCTTACGACTGCAGACCTGTGTGGTTCAGAGATTACCTTTGTTCTGTTGAGCTGGTCATCAGAAGATCAGATCACCCCAGCTTTCTGACATAAATACTACTCAGGAACTTGTTTTTGGGATAGACCCTGACTTCCCAGACTTCCTGAATTCTGACATCACTAACAAGTCAAGTGTAGTGAATGATATATTAATCTCAAATAAAACAACAAAATGAGCTTCATCGCATTAGTCATTGTGTGATCCTGACTTTTAAAATGCCATAGCAGGATACAACTACTTGCTGGATTTTTGATTTGTGGTTGACATTGCAATGTTTGGTTTGCTGTAAAACATGAACTCAAATGTAAGGCCATGTCTCTCACCAAGGCCGTGTCTCTTAAGTGTGAACAAGCTGATCGGGAGCAACCAAAGTGTCAAAAGAAACATCAATCATAGTCTTTTGACAGACTCTGAAGAGTTTTGAAAGTATGAACACTTCCGAGTCATTGATTTTAACCAGCAAGTTGTTTCCAACGGTTATTCCCCTATGATGTGACCGTAGCATTTGTCTCTCTTTCTCTCCCTGACTCGCTCCACCTCTCCAGCCATCAGCCAGACTGTACGATACACACTAAACATGACATACTGTCATGTAACGCAGCCCGGATCCATTAGATTTCCAGTCACCGCCACAGATGCGTCAACGGGCCGAAAAGCGACGACCGCCCCTGTCACTCACAGGTGAGACGGATGCCGGCTTTCCCCCGGGGGAGGGAGGGGCGGGGGTGGACCCGGGACGCGGCGTCGGCCAATGACAGCTTGACGTATGGCGCCGGCAGCGTGCAAGGCGGGGGCAGTAACTCAGGGCGTCTATAAATCCTGTGCTAAGGATGAAAGACTGCCACAAAGGAGATTAGTGTCCAGAGCAGCTAATGAGGTACTATATCAGCACGGCCCAGCACCCGTAGCAAAAATACACACACATGCACACACACACACACACACATACATACAGTACATGCATGCACGCGGAAGGAAGCACTCACACATACACACAGAAGCTCACATCGGCACAATCATTCATACACAAGCTCATACACAAATACTGCAGGCATCCAGGCAAACTGTATTGTGCAGTAACATACTGTACACATGTAAACTCGTCATACAAACAAGCATAATGCTTCATGGGCTGCACACACACTCTCTTACATACACGCATAGTGGCACCCTTGTATTAAATGCAGATAATGTGCAATATATTGAGAAATCGGAAATTGGTCTTCATACATTCGATTTACAACAACACATAATCAACCAATAAGAATAAAAATTTTTTTTTAATCTTTCATGGTTTCAAAATTGAAAGGACGTGGTGGTAAGAGGAAACGTGATCTCAGGCCGTGGTTACACCTGTCTTTTCAATGCGATCTCGGTCATCCGATCACGCCAGGCTGCATGAAGTGACAGGTGTAGACGCACAGCGAGGGCCGGCGCGCGTCCAGAGTCGCCGCCGCCGACCGCCGTACCCGATCCCCTCCACCGGCCCGCCTTCCGACACGGCTGCGGACACCGCCCCGCGATAACCCCCGCCACACCACGCACGAGGCGCAGCGGACGAGGACCCCGCGAGACGGGCCGCAGACCGCCCTTCCAGCGGCGGAGAGAGGAGGGCGACGGGGCGACTGCTCCCCCAGCCGCGGCTCGAGCCCAGCCCCGCTTCGCACCCCAGCCCCACAATGAATGAGCACATTGCGCACCGCTGCTGTTGTCTCCTCAATAGCAAACGCCTTGTACGGGCCCTACCGCGACTACACACAATTCTTAACATAAAGTAAAGGAGTATAATCTCCCGCACACCCAGCACCATTTTCAGGGATTGTTGTTATGGTTATTTAAATACTGCGCGGGAACCGGAAATCCGAACACATATCTGGCCAAAGAGCTCGCATTTAACTGTCAAGTGTAGACGCACCACTTGTGTGTTCCGATTAGCAGATTCCGATTACCGAGATCGCATGAAACGACAGGTGTAACCACGGCCTCAGATGTCGTCGAAGGTTGGTGCGAGGCATTGAAAAAAAACACCTCACATGACATCCAAAGATCTCAAGGCTGACCTACAGAGGTCTGGGGTAACGGTTTCAGTCCATAATATATGTTGGACACTGAACCAACCAAGAAAGGCTTTACAGAAGACCCCACTGCTGAAAGAGAAACACAAGAATTGATCTTTGCCAAGTCCCACCTGGACAAACCTAAAACCTTCTGGGGACCGAACCAAATTAGAGCTCTTTGGCAATGCAGATCAGCGCTTTGTTTACAGACGACGAAAGGAAGGTTTTAAAGATAACAACACCCTACAGTCAAATACAGTGGAGGTTCCATAATGCTGTGGGGCTGCTTCGCTGCCTCGGGTACTGGACGTCTTGAAAGCATCCAGGAATGGTTCAAGAGGAATCGTTCTCTTCTGGAATGGCCCGCGATGAGTCCTGATCTCAATCCCATTGAGAACCAATGTCGAGACCTGATATGTGCGGTTGGTCAAAGGAATTCTTCAAACATTGAAGAAATGGAGCGGGTTGCAATTGAAGAATGGGAGAAACTGACAGCAGAAAGGTGCAGGAAGCTTGTTGATTGTTACAAGAAACGTTTGGAAGCGTCATCATTGCCAAAGGTTGTGCGACTAGGTATTAGAAAAGTGCGCCAATAATCATGGCCATGGCCACTTTTCAATTTTCATAAAATATTTTTTTTCATGTGGTGTTAAATGAAACAGATGAACTTGTGAGGACCGAAAGTTGTTACAATTTCCAATTATTTCAGAAGATATTGTACATTATATGCATACCATTCAAGGGTGCCAATAATCTTTATACAAGAACTGTATACATATGCTGACACACACACACACACACACACACATATATACACACATACACAGGGGCCATATCTACAGTTAAAAGGCAGATCAATAATGTAAATAATTTACGTTGGGTCCCTGCTGATGGTACAGAAGGGCCAGGCGAAGGCCTCTTTCCTCGGGCCAGACATACCATACATTTCCCTGACACACACACACACACACACACCATCAACGGGTCGATGGGAGGACAGGTTTACCCCCGGCCTCTCTCTCTCTCTCTCTCTCTCTCTCTCTCTCTCTCTCTCTCTCTCTCTCTCTCACAAACACCAGCTTTTTTCTGAATTAAGGCAGTCCATAACGGCCTCCATGAATAGTGTGTGTAGAGGCCAGAGGAGGTGGAGGGTGTGTGTGTGTCAAGACAGGTATTTACACACTCTCCACATAGTAGAATTGTGTTAGTATTTCATCCAGCGCTTTGCAACCCACCCCCACCCCCCTACACACACACACACACACACACACACACACTCTTTCCTCAGGCTTGGTACACAACGTTGTAATAGTGCCACTGACGGCAGTCACGATGCTGCACTTCTCATTTTCACCACTAAATGTCTCTAGTGAGCACAAATGGTACCTGGTGGTGTAAAGGTCTGAGAGAGTAAGTGGATTGGGTGTGTGAGAGTGAGAGAGAGAGAGAGAGAGAGAGAGAGAGAGAGAGAGAGAGAGTGAGAGAGAGAGACTTTCTGTTCTCTATCTATTAGAAGAAAAGAGATATGAGAAATAAACCAAATCAATGAGGTTGTCAAAAAGGTTCCAAAGGCCCAAATAATTAAGCACTGGCCCTTTAAGTGAGCTTGTTCGCCGCCATGCTCCAGCCCATAGCTGGTAATTCAAATGAACTTTAGCATGGGTTTTCCTTTCACAGCTTTTAGCTGACGCATCCAGAACCACTTACAGCGAGTAAGCAGGTAGGGGGTTCAATGTCTTGCTCAAGGACACCTTGCTGTTGCTGGGATCGAACCTGACACCTTACGGGACCGCCCCTATCCTCCTGCCCACTAGAGGAGGTGATTTGATTTGTGATTTGTTGCTCCTCAAAATCCGCCATTCTAAGGGCTTCAGTGAAGGTTTCCTTGAATTTTGTCCCTTGTGGGTCCCAGGATTCAAAGTGAGTTGATTATTCTTTTGATTCTTCAAAGACCTTGATAGTGAATGAGACGCATGGTGGAAATGACCTATGGAATTGGAGTTATTGGATTGTGGTGAAATGAAGGAGTGAACTATCAGTGAAGAGTGATAACAGCGTTTATTTGTCGGCCTGTAATTGAGATAATTCAATGATCGCTGAACATTGATTATTAATTTGACTTTGAGTTACTGGATTTTGGATTTTATACGATTCCATCGCTGTAACACACACACACACACTTCAGGAAACACACCATAAGTGGTTTAGACTATGTCCAGTAACCACAACCCAGTTTACAGAGCTCATGAGTCTGACTGTCGTGAAAGAAGAAACAAGCCTGATTCTCGTGCATGAAAATGTATCAGAAATGTCTCGACGGTTCATATTCCAAACTGGACCGGAAAAATAAATGAGCGGTGGAGTATTTATTAGTTTTTCAGCCCGACACTCTTTCTGAACCTGCAAAAAGCCTTTTTCAGAGGGCTCGGATACGCTTCCTTTATCATACTGCTGGAGCACATAAACAAATGAAATGAGAATAAAAATCTCACAGGATAACTCAATCTCTGCTGTAATCCAGGCTTCATACTGTAGCCCATAGTGTGTTGAGGGTGCGGTGCCTGCACGTGCGTACGTGCACGGGTGCGTTGGTGTGTCTTTGTGTGTGTGTATCACCACTGCATACATGAGGGTGTGTACAACAACAACCGGGAGAGAGATGGCCCCCTTAAGACCAGTCAATGAGAGGCGGACGTGGAGACGGACACAGCTAGTGAGACTGGCGATCAATAGTAATCATGAGGCGCTGTGGCGTTAACAGCAGATGACACATCGCTCGGGCTTCTCGACTCCGCTCCGCCCCCCCCCCCCGACACACAGCAACACAAAGACACACTCCGGCGTTGGGTTAGACCGATATATAGGTTTGCAGATGTATCGGCCCGATATTGGCTTTTTAATAAAATTCACATATCAGCCACTCTGTGTTGTCTTTCCCTCAATCTGCATCGCTTACTGATTTCCTACATTTCCCATAATGCCTTTTGACAATCACCAGAGAGCGGGTGTGAACTTGAACATGTGGGTTTAGAGAGTAATAGCGATAAATATACTACTACTACTACTACTGCATTGCATTCTGGTCTATCTTGGCTACTGTCTGTGGAGAAACTGGTGTCTCTTCCTCTTCTCTGATGGATTTCTCCCTCTATGATTGTGTAGAAAGAAGCCCTTGCATCTTTTCCATTAAGGCTCCTCCAAGAATTTCATTAGTCTGGGTTTCAATGGAGAGTTTTAGTGTCACTTGACAGTCTGAATGTTGTTTCAAAGGCTTTTCCACAGTGACAAAAAAACACTTTTTGGGGTTGAAAATCAAATTCAAATTCAAAGATATGGAATGTCGGCACATGGTATCGGCTATCAGCAGCTTCAGTCCAAACATATCGGTATCAGTATTGGTCTTCAAAAACCCTTATCGATCTAACTAGTATACGCAAGAGCAATCGCAGACGCAGACGCTCTCGAACTGTCATGAAAAACAGTCTTGCAAACTAAGCGAAAGACAAAAGAAGAAGAAAGGAGTTGATGTTGAAGAAAGCGTGCCATATCATAATTGGAAAAACTGCCACTTCTCCATCCGCTGTGACACCGTCTTGACAACATTTTCATCCTGGGCCTTTCTCTCTTTCTGTATTCTTGGACAAGAAAGGGCTTCACTCGAAAAAACAAACGAACTGTATCCATAAAACCGGCGCGATTTATGTGGAAAACAGCATCGGTGTGGCCTGCGAACACACCAGTAATTCAGAATCAGAATGGGTCTAAAAACAGCAATCTACGAATGCTGGGGCAGTCTGAGTTTATAGCCTCATAAAAGCACGGACCCCCCCTGCTGAAATATAGACCTGGACATTACAATTAGAAGAAGAGAAGTGCGAGTGAGTGTGTAAGTGTGTGTGTGTGTGTGTACGCGAGAGAGAGAGAGAGAGAGAGAGAGAGAGAGAGAGAGAGGAACACACCGCACAATCTACCCGACTCTCCCGCGAGAGGAGGAATCAAGACTTCAAAAACAAGGCTTTTTCTGTGAGAAACACTTGGCTTCAATGCAACGACGCGCACTCATCCCTCCACTAGAGCTCAGCCATCACTGCAGTTAATGAGCCCTGAATATCATTAGCACAGCAACACACTGGGCCCGCGTACAGCCTTATAATGCCTATTGCAACATTGATATGTACATGAATTAGTGTGTCAAAAAAGATGTGCAAATCAAAACACCTACACTGTGCTGGAAGGCAGTGAGTCATTTTGAAAGCGAGACAATGCGAGTCAAGGTTGCAGGATACATTACAGTAATAATCCACAACACTTTCATGTAAATGTCTGTTTTGCTGCTCTTATATATATATATATATAACGCAGGAGTGATTCAACCTCTAGCCAGGTCATGAAAGCGTTTCTATTCGCTGTGCTACACATCCGGTGTCAGGTAGGTCTTTCCTCTGACGCACAGGAAGTGATGCGTGTTACGCTTCCGGTTGGTTTTGCAATAAATAGAAGAAGAACTGGGTAGTTAGCGCGAGCAGCGATAGCCGCCGTGGCTGAACAGACAAAGAAAAGAGCGCCACCTACAGAAACTTCATCAAGAAGAAAATCCAAGGAGAAAGACGTGGCAGTGCCGGTGCAATGTAACGATTCCTCTTTTTACTGGGGAGAACCTGGAACCCCCTCAAGGACCCCTGGTGGCCCCTGGACCCCCAGTTTAAAAACGGCAGCTATAATAAGTAACTACTCCTGGCGAAACACAATAGAACGATCCGGGCTTCAAGTTCAAGTTCAAGAGGTTTATTCGTCACATACATACACGGGGTGTGCAGTGAAATGAAAAAGTGGCAGTGCTCAACAGAAATGTGCAAAGGGCAAAGAAATTATGCAGTCGAGATTCCCACATTTGGGGAATTCGCAGGGGTCAGCACAACCGGAGTGCAATGGCTGAGCCTCGCCCTGGGTGAACCACCTTCTTGATCATGGTATCTCCCCTGCCAGGTAAATATCTTTAACTTTGAACTTTGAACTTTGAACTTTGAGTTTAGTTTGGCTACAGTGAAGAAAAATGGGCAGAGCAACATTGCACTATTGCGCCGCTGTGCCAGGCAGGATTAATCAATCCCAGAGAAATTAAATGAATCCATGTCGAACAGTAATTCAACCCCCACCCCCCGGTCTCCCGTCCAGCTATACGGCCGGCGATACATAATGCCAAAAATGTTCCTCTTTAGAGCCAGTGATTGTTGTACAGAGCTTTAGCAGGGGCAGGGAGACCGCTATGTACAGCACACCAAAGCACTCTTGGACAGCCGTGGCGCTCCGGCCCTGGCCAAGTATCATCAAAGTGCCGGTTTGGCAGCTGCCCTGAGGGGAAGCCGGCCAAGGCCAAGTAAGTTTCCAAACCTGACATAACTACACAAGCAGAGGAAGGTGTTAAAGGCATGTCCGCTGAGACACAACTCCACGGCAGTACCGTATCGGATGATTCTGCGTAACCCTTGTTTAAGCGGGCCGGATGACAAAGAAGGCATCGAGGGAAGGGGTGTGAGTTACATACGCACAATGCACCTGGGGGTTCTTCAACGTTTTCATGTTACGCATTCCCAAAAAAGACGCACATTAGGGCCCAGGCCCCCCCGTATGGAAAGATTTTAGTGGTTGTCGATTTACTATTGAATTGTAGAACTGTCTAGACTGTACATGGCCAGATAGTGTTAGTGCAGTGCAGTGTTGCTGCAGTAGCATGTTGATGTAGTGGGTGTCTTACTACTACTACTACTACTACTACTACTACTACTACTACTAATGCTGCTACTACTGCTACTGCTACTACTGCTACTGCTAGATAGATAGATAGATAGATAGATAGATAGATAGATAGATAGATAGATAGATAGATAGATAGACAGACAGCTTGTGGACAGTCTGATTGACTGACTGTCCATTTCCTTCTCTTAAAAGGTAATAGTGCGATAGAGTGGTTCAAAAAATAAAAAATAGAGCACTTACCACTTTGTCCTCCTGCAGCCCAGTCAGCCATCCATGTGTAATGACAGGAAAGAGAGAGTGACAGTGAGCAAGGGAGATACATGAAAGCATTACCAGTAATTATCAAACACTATGATTATCCAAATAATTTTCCTCATAATTAATCATCATAATTCCCTCTTTCAGTAGTCTCAGGCATGCTCTGATAAATAGTGGAGTTGACTATCTCTGGGTGTAATCCCACTACTTTGATTTTATCCAGTAAAAGGACAAGAGGAAGATCGGACATCAGCGCTTCAGATTTCTGAAGGGAAGAAAGAGTAATACATCACTCTTTACCCCACCCAGGGCCCCAGCTGAAGTCTCGCCATGTTAGGCAATAACTAATTAGGTTATACTTGTGTGTGTGTGAGTGTGTGTGTGTGTGTGTGTGTGTGTGTGTGTGTGTGTGTGTGTGTGTGTGTGTGTGTGTCTAGGTAAGATCATTAAATGCCACACTGGCGATGGAGGAGAGGGGCGGGAGAAGAGACGTCACCTATTTCAGAGGAAGGCTCGCCCCCCACCCCAACACGCACACACACACACTCACACACACACCCTGCTGTGTGTGTATAGGGCAGCTCCGGACCCCTGGGAGACGGACACAGAGAGGAAGACCACCCCCCCTTCCACAGCTCAGCCTAATGCCCAATTAACCTTTACCAACTCCTACCTGGGTCACACACACACACACACACACACACACACTCAAACGCGAGCACAAACATAAAGACTCACAGTAACCCCCATAGATCTTACTGTAAAATGAATAAACGCACACACACACACACACACACACATAGGATTTGACTCTCCGACTTTCCATTGAGAGCATTTATTCATTCATTTTCTTTACCCGCTTATTCCTATTCAGGATCACAGGGGGCTGGAGCCTATCCCAGCATGCATTGGGTCATGGAGGTCAGGGAAAACACCCTGGACAGATCGCCAGTCCAACACAGGGCTAACACAGATAATCGCTCACAGTCACATTCACATTCACACCTATGGGCAATTTAGAGTCTCCAGTCCACTTCACTTGCATGTCTGGGATGCAAGTCCTCGTGTGTGTGGGAGGAAACCCACGCAAACATGAGGAGCTCATCCAAACTCCACACAGAAAGGACCAGGGCTGAGAATCGAACACCATGTTCAAATGGTTCTTTAAGAATACATGAAATGTTCCAAATCAGCAGTATTAAATAAACTTTTTTTTAAGTAAAGGCACCACATTTGAATATAGACATAAACAATTGCTTTCATACTATCAGAATTAAATTTTATGAGTGGAATATGGACACAAATACAAATGATTTTTGTATTATGACTTTTATTTTGTTATTAATATTGACATTCACATTCAGAAAGTGTTCTGAACACTTCTTTTCTCAGAGGATATGCATTTTTATGTTTTTTTCTGATGGATAACTAAATAGTTAATAATTTACTTTGCTTTGATTATTTACAAAATATTATATAATATCTCATATTTTTCACAATTTTTCCTAGCAAATTACCCCAAAAAAGCTTCTGTAAATTACCAGATATTTTTGTTACGAAACAGCAGGTCAAATTTGGTCTGCAAGTTAGATTGAAAAAAAATGTTTTGCAGAAAGGGATGTAGTTTTAGTTACTTTGAGAAAGTTTGTAATTTTGTGCTCGGGGTATTTGACACAGCTGACATAAAACTGTATAAATCAACTACTTATAGTTGTTTGTGATTATTGTTTTGTATATTTTATCAAACTACATATAATATATTATAATCTAAAATATTCTAATATCTAATATATATATATATATAATATCTAATATCGCAGATTATATAAGAGAGGGCTCTTTTTCTCTCTCACCGTGTTGGATCGCAGTGAGACTCTCCCTCCACAGCGGGCGCAGAACTTGGTCTGGCAGTACGAACACAGGTTCCCGCAGCCATCGGCGAACTTGGTCTTGTGGCAGATGCCGCAGGTCGGCGCATCGTCCCGGTGAACGGCCGAGCCCGCTGCCACCGTGGCCTGTCGGACCACCGTCTCCCTGTAGCTGGACAACTGCTGCTGGATGCCTCTGGAAAACACAGGGGGTGGACACATGAAGGACCTTGGGAGTTCAGAATCTCAAAAAACAAACAAACATGGGAAAGTCAACAGAATGACAAGTGCGTAAAGATGATGGTGATGATGTTGCTCAGATTAGTTTAGATTAGATGAAGCTAATGATTTTTTTGTTTTTGACTAGGAGCTGATCATTTCATCACTGACAGATCTGATTGATTTTGTATTTAGATAATGTCAGCTTGTTAGCTAGCTAACCATAGTATCTGGTCAGCTAACCATCACTGTCTTGCTGCTAACACAAGATTAGCACACTAGCTAACATATCTAGTAGCAGCTAGCGTTAGCAGTGGCTAGTAGTCACATGTTAACATGAACTAAATTAGCCCGCTCGCTAACAGTTTGTTCGGGTTAACTGAGCTGACTCTTCTCCAGCTACAACTCCAGAGTGTTTTGGAGTAGAGACTAGGACTGAAGACAAGACCTAACTTTGAAAACAGATCTTCCTTATCGGACTATTCACTTTTACTAATTCAAATATACCCATACAACAACCCATTCTTTGCATGGTGTGCTCAATAACAGCAGTAAAGCATACTGGGACAAACCAAAAATGAATGAAAATATATGCCTACAAAATATATGAAAATATTTGCAGTATG
Source organism: Hoplostethus atlanticus (assembly GCA_034670405.1). Lineage (NCBI taxonomy): Eukaryota > Metazoa > Chordata > Actinopteri > Trachichthyiformes > Trachichthyidae > Hoplostethus > Hoplostethus atlanticus. The sequence goes on from JAXDDX010000187.1 coordinate 683,370, forward strand.
AAAATACATGAAAACGACAAAAAATAGCACAATAAATGCAATTATTGCCAAGAGCTGAAATGTCCATCTGCTCCACTCAATGAATTCAACTTGCACACACCCTGATTTTTGACTGCAGACCACTGTATTTATTTTCATCCATTTACAATTTCAGCCTTCAGGGGTCCGTTCCAAGAAGCAGGTTCAACAAACTCTGAGTCTAACCCTGAACTCTGAGTTGATTAACTCCGAGATAGGAAACTCTGAGTTTTCAGTTCCAGAACGGCTGATCTGAGTTAGTTCAATCAACTCTCGGTATGTTAACCCTGAGTTATCAATGGAGGTCCGATACTACGATTCACCATGGCAACCGGCAAGCAGAAAAGGTCGTCGTACGTCACCCCACTGGAGTTGGAAGTGCTACTACGTGCTTTTGGGGAGTATGAACACATTTTTGAAAAGAAGAGCAACACAGGTGCAGCGGCAAAGGAGAGGGAATTGGCGTGGGAGAGAATCGCTGCCCGAGTCAATGCGTACGTTTGAATGCAGTAGTGTATTCATTTAACATTTAACCACACTTTCTTATAATATTACCTACATGTGAGAAAGTGGTGGAATGGTATTGGAAAAAAAATATTTTCATTTAGGACTTATAACGATTGTGATTGATTGTCAATCCCACAAGTTCAAGTTCAAGTTCATAATAGAATACAATAATTAGAACTAGGAACAAGAGAGAGAGATTTTTGCCAGTTGAAGGGAGGAGAGGGGGAAAGAAAAACAGGAGAGGAGAGAGTTGCTGAATTATTGTTGAATTCAGTTCAATCAATATCTCTCGTATTCACTGTACGATTTGTGGGTTTTGTTGCCATCGACTTTGTTGTTTCATGTTGCCTCGTCAACATAAGAAACTCAAATTGATCCGAGAGAGAGGGAGAGAGAGAGAGAGAGAGAGTGAGAGAGAGAGAGAGAGAGTATTGGTTTTATCTAAACAGTACAGTATGTTGATTAATTGGATTTCACACTGTGGAGAATGAGGATGGAGCAAACAGAGGGGAAAAGACCAAAGAGAAGGAGGATTGATGGATTTAAAGTGAGAGAAGCAGCATTTGATATTTTAGTTATTAGTTATTTTCATATAGTTAACCTTCATTTAACCAGGCAGGTCACTTAAGATCATGAACTTATTTACAAGAATGTTAAAAAGTAATCCAAGTATTCAACACCGGGGGACCAATACTAGGAAGCCACATAGAATAACAGTATTTTCTGTGTGAAATAAGAGAAGTAAGATACAGAACATGAGCACAATTTGTTCCAAAAGGCTTCATGTAGGAAATCAGTGTTGGTGATTGCACCAGCACATGTCAGTGACAATGCCCATGAGAAAAGTCAAAGTCAACTCATATCAGTTATAGGACGCAGCAAACTGGAATGCAGAGCAACCAAAGGAAACTTAACGAAAGAAAGAAAGAAAGAAAGTAAGAAAAGGCTTAAAGACAGTGACTGTGTTGCACATGAAAGAGGAAAGTGAAATTCAAGGGCATTGCCAACAAAGTAGTACTTGCGGATACACTGTCAGAATAAGAATCGCTTTTACTGCTACTTCCTGCAGAAGAACCAAAACTGAATCAAGATCATCAAAATCAAAATCATCCCAAATCGCTACAGCTCTGAACATTTCAACATTCATTTTCAAGAACGAAAAGACTTTTCCCCACTGTTGATCTGAACTGGGCTGAGCTGAGCCGATCAGAGCTGAACCGAGCCACACAGGGCTACCCCATGAAAAATTAGCTCAGACCGCTGTGCGTGCAATCATTGCTCAATCCCGCAATTCAATCAATCGATTCAATCTGAAAACGAACAGCGTTTGACATGGAAACAGGACGGCGTCGTTCTCGCTCTCTGTGCCCGCAGTACTTACAGACAGGGAGTCACCGGTGCACCCTCCTCCCCCGTCACCTCAGCCATTGAAGGACTACAAATCCCACCAGTAGAGGCCACAAACGAGGAATGACCGACAGCTCAGATGTCCAATCCTTTGGCAGAGGAATCAGCATCGTTCCTCTGGGTATTGTAAAACAAACTGTCGCCCCCCCCAAACAAACCATGAAGGAAACCCTTCAGTGACTGGTGGGACCCACTGGGAGAATCTCAACCTCGAAATGGGAACACCACACACACACCTCACTCCATCCCTCCTCTTGCGGTCTCTACAATGCTGTAAAAGTGCACCCACGTTTGACACACAAAGTCAAACCCACCAACAGAAGGGATACACACACACACACAATGACATAGAAGTAAATACGCTTGCTTATGTGCACAAAAAAAACACACTAACACACACACACACTTCCTGGGAGAATTAGAGGCTGTTGTAGCCAAAGGTCACGAAGAGGTCACCTGCCGTTGCAGCACCACAGGATCTACTTCCTGATCCATGGAGCTCACTGTGTCCCACCCCTGGCTCTACTCACACACAATATAGGTATGGGGCCGATATTGGCCTCTTAATAGGAATCGGTTGTCAACGAGTCAACCACCTCTGATATGATGCAGTTTGATTGATTCCATATTTATTGTAGAATTGATCAATACTACCCTGGTTGTCTATGGGAAGACCTGAATTGATTCTAATGCCACATCATTTTATTCCTTTATTTTCCCAGTCCTTTGCTTTCTTTCTTTCTTTCTTTCTTTCCCTTCCTACCTCCCTCCTCCTTGCACTCATCCATGTCCTGTCTATTTTGACATCTCCGCTGAAACAAGCGAAGCGCGGATATTTACTGAGTTACGTAAAAAGAGATCCTCAGGAAGAATGAAACATGAATGTGTGTCAGCAGGTCTTCTCGTTTACTACGAAGGAAACCGGAGCACAGAGTCAGAGAAATGGATGGAGGGGCGGGAAAAAAGAAAGACTGAAAAGGAAAGAAAAGATTAGTGGAAGTGCGGGAGAAAAAAGGATGGAGGGAGAAATTGAGAGAGTGGGTAGAATGGTAGCCGAGAATCACAGAGAAATTACTCTGAGAGTGATGATATAAGAGGCAATTTTTTAGCAATATAGATGGGCAACTCTCCAAGCAGCAGGCAGCAAAGTGAGACTCAGTTGATTCCTAGCAGAAGGATATCATATTGATATCATCCTACATGATAAAAGCCGAGACTGCTCCTTGGGCAATAATACCCACATTTGCCCAGAAAGTTGCCCTGTGTGTCACTGCCTTAAAGGAGTACACAGTGTTTTTGGTAAATTGGCCCGTTAAGTGTCAACCGTTAAGTGACAACAACATAGACAGCAAAATCCACGTGTCCCCGGTAGATCATTGGCTCCAGTGCCCAATGCTAACACCTTAGCATACACTATGTTGAGTGATAGCAGGGTCCATGCTAACACTTTAGCATACACTATGTTGAGTGATAGTAGGCTTCATGCTAACACTTTAGCATACACTATGTTGAGTGATAGTAGGCACCATGCTAACACTTTAGCGTACACTATGTTGAGTGATAGTAGGCACCATGCTAACACTTTAGCGTACACTATGTCGAGTGATAGTAGGCTCCATGCTAACACTTGCAATAAAAGGAATGCACTAAAATACGCCAAGTGTTGTTGCAGCAAATCGTGTATCATTATTAAAGATGATACATGGTGAAATGTTTTTTTTAGCTGTCGTAAACTTTGTAGTTCAATCCACCAACTCTGCGTCCTAATCAATGCCAAAGTTTATCTCCAGGTTTCCTTCTGCACTTTTAAGACTGAGAAACCTTATTACCTGCATTGTGGTGACCTTTTCTGTATATAGAACAATGAAAATATCATACAAAATTGCTGCTGAATCTTAATTTATTTTTCTGGTATACGCATACGTTTGGCTCCAACCACCACTGAACTAATAATATAGGTTCTGTGAAACTCCACTGTAGCTGGAAATATCTCTATGTGATGTGACGTCGTCTACGTGTGGCCGGGCCAAAAATACACCACCAAACAACAAAATGGACCCAGAAATGCAAAGTACGTCACCAAGAGCTGTGGGTTTTTTTTAATGTTTATAGGGTGGAATTTTCCTTTAACTCAATATGGCTGATGTAGCCAGGTTTATTTTTGGAACTATTTCAGGTGAGCAACTATGTAGGTTGCACAGTGATTTTGAGCTGTACACAGTCTCTTTCCACATGAGCAGGGAAAGTAGTCCCTATTTTCTCACTTTTGACATAATGCTAGCACCAGACCCAATGGTCTACCGGGGACACATGGATGATTTTGATATGGTCTCGTCACTTAACAGTTTTACAATGAAACAATGTAGCAAAGTAGGACGTAGAAGTGAACAATACATCTTTCAAATAAACATAAGAAAAAGAACAGGGAATATAGAAAGTATATATACACACTTTCTCACTTTCTCAGGTGAGAAAAAAAAATCTATCACATCAAATAACACTGTCGGAGAATGTTTGGCTGGGAAAAAAATGGCAGATCATTACGAGTGTGAGAAAGAGAAAAGGATAAAGAAACAGAAAGAATTATCGGGGAAGAGATCAGAGAGGGATATACGGGACGGAGAGACAGATAGCGAGCTCATTAAGAAAAAACGCAGAAAAGCATCCATATTCATACGTAAGAAGACACAAGGTTAAACCAAAGTGAGAATAAAACGCATCCCTCTCCTATGCACACACACACACTACGGCACTCCTCCACTCAAACACACTCTCTCGTCCTCAAGCTATTCAATGCCTTTCTTCTTAGAAAGAATAAAAATAAACCTTTTGTGAAATGCTAATCTGTTTGGGTGCATATACGTGTATATATATATATATATGTATGTGTATGTGTGTTTAAAACAAATGGTCTGCAATTCACAGCAGGAAACATCCTTAGCATAATGTGTCTCATAATTAAGCCGTGCAGCATCAACAAGCTCTGCAGTCTGACTCCACGTACAGAAAGAAACCTGAACATTGTCCGTGAGAATGTAAATTAAATTGGTTTGTATGCAAGTGCTACACACTGCAAAAACTATGCCTCTTAAGAATTAATTTAGTCTAGCATCGAGTCATAAAATCTTATTTTTCTTAAAGCAAGTGGAAAGAAATCGGGGTGAGATAATTTGACTTGTTTTCAATGTAAATCAACTTGTTTCCAGACTTTTATTGAATCAACTTGCAATTAGTACAGTGATCTACCTCATTCCGCCTTGTTACAAGAAAAATAAGGTGTTAATACTGAAAATGAGAATAAATGACTTGTTGAGATGGACATTTTTGCAGTGCATAAAGAAACTTGGAGAGAACTTTGAGCATGGTCAATAAAATATGCATTTGATTACACACAAAGAACTGCAAAAATCTTAACATGTCATTTAATCTAGTATGGTGAAAAACGGAAAAAAGGAGTGAAATAATTTGACTTGTTTCTATTGCAAATCGACACATTCCTAAACCAAGTGAAACAGCACTCAAAACAAGCGGAAGAAGGAAAGAAGGAAAGTGCAGAAGTAAACCTGGAGATAAACTTTGGCATTGATTAGGATGCACAGTTGGTGGATTGAACTACAAAGTTTACGACAGCTAAAAAAAAACATTTCATCATGTATCATCTTTAATAACGATACATGATTTGCTGCTACAAGACTTAGGCGTATTTCAGTGCATTCCTTTAATTGCAAGTGTTAGCATGGAGCCTACTATCACTCAACATAGTGTAAGCTAAAGTGTTAGCATGGTGCCTACTATCACTCAACATAGTGCAAGCTAAAGTGTTAGCATGGAGTCTACTATCACTCGACATAGTGTATGCTCAAGTGTTACCATGGAGCCTACTAACACTCAACGTAGTGTAAGCTAAAGTGTTAGCATGGAGCCTACTATCACTCGACATAGTGTATGCTCAAGTGTTAGCATGAAGCCCACTATGTGTATGTATGTGTGTGGGGGGGTGGCAAGCTAAGGTGGCACACTACGTGATGAGATGTTAACTCCTCTTGAATGGATGTGGGAGGGAGGAGAGGTGGAGAAATAGAGGGGAGAAGTGGAGGAGCAACGAGTAGAGAGGGAGGAGAGGTGGGAAGGAGTAAGGAGCGGCGAGGAATGGAGGGGGAGAAGTTGAAGAAGTGAGAAGTGAAGAACGGAGAAGAAGAATGGCGAATAAATGTGGTGGAATAAAGAGGAGGATGCTGGAAGGAGGAATGGAGGGGGAGAAGTGCAAGGAGCAGAGAGGGAGAAGCAAGAAGGAGGGAGTAGAGTTGAAGAGGAGCTGCAGCCTAACATTATAGTGCTGTGACAGATGCACAGTAACTCAAAGCTGGACAACTCATAGACCATTCCCTGGCAAGGACAAACAGAGGACACACACACACACACACACACACACACACACACACACACACACACACACACACATGAGCATGTTCAACAAAATACAGGAAAGGTGCCAGATACATTTTCAAAATCAACTTTCTGCCTCATCTTAAACACACTGGCAAGCCAAAACACCACCGAAGGTAATTGTTTGAATATCGTGGACTTCAGTACCCTGAAATCCTGCAACATGATGTCAGAAAACTGTCATCACTTCCTGTGCAGAGAAGATTTCCCACTTGTGAACATACACTACACTAATTTGGGCAAACAGGGTGAAACCACAGCATCTCAATCAGGGTGGATGGGACCTCCTCTCTGTTGCAACTCTACTTTGTGACTTAGGCTGAAAAAGACAAATCTAGAAATCTCGCCGCTTTAATGCTCACAAGTATTCAGTTTTCATGCATGTATTCTCAAGCAGGGTTACCCCTTGATCGCCAATAGCTATTAACACACGGGATACAGGCCTATGTCTGGTGGCGTCCCAGAGCCTGTCTCCCGGATCGAGGCGTAAAGTTGCAGTTAAAAAAAAAACTCAAAAAGTTTCAGAGCCCCCGCTTTGCATTCTCTCCTACTAAAATAAGGCAGCTAAAATAGCTGAGTCCTTCAGTCTTTCGGGCGTCATTGCTGCCGCTAAAGCCAAATGCTGGCACTGCCCCTCTCCACTCCTGGGCATTCATAAAGCGGGGTGGCATCGAGCTGGGATACAGAGCCAGCGTCGACTCTTTCCTGTAGTGACTCAGGCCTCTGTGTATGAGTCACTCCTCCGGTTCCTGGATCAATATTCAAAAAAGCAGACAGACATGAATCAAATAACAATGAGCAACGGAGAAAATCACCTCGCAGCCATTTAGAAATTAAGCGCTCTAACTCTCCCTGCCGCTCTCTAACGCTCTCTCTCTCTCTCATTCTCTCTCCAACTCTCTTGTTTTTAATAGGTAATTTTATTCCTTTTTTCCTCCGGTTTGTTGTGAGACGTTTCATTAAAGAACATCAAAAGTCAAAGTTTCACTATTTTCTAACTCACTCCTAACTTACTAACTTGCTCCCGCTCTTTCTCACACACACACACATACACACACACACTCTTACCGGTACAGGAGTCATCTACAAGATTGATTAGAGCTCATTCGGTGTCCTATAATAGACAAGTATTAAAAAAGTTTCCTCCCTCTCATGCTATTTGGGAAATTGAATGGAAGGTAAACTCATGCCAGAATTAGGAATGAGTTTCCGGTTTGCAGAGTGTGTGTGTGTGTGTGTGTGTGTGTGTGTGTGTGTGTGTGTGTGTGTGTGTGTGTGCGTGCGTGCGTGCGTGTGTGTGTGTGTGTGTGTGTGAAAAGGAATATGGGTTTGCATGTGTGTTTGAATGAGACACAGATATATATCCAGGGATGTAGTGGAGGATACAAGCCCACCTACACTCATTTTAATCATATTTTTAGGCCAAGATAAATATTTATATGATATGAAATTCACAGTGCACATCATAGCAGGGGCTGCCAACCTGATTTAATATAATAATTTAATTTAATTGTTAAATTAATTACATTTAAATTTATTTTTTTCTGAAAATATAATTGATTTTTGTTTCTGTTGGTGGTTGCGTTGCCTCATGATGAGCACTGACTCAAGGTCATCCACCTTCTTATTTACCGTCACTGTGTACATCCACTATGGTGTGGCCTGGCCGGTCACCATATGGCATCAGGGACACGGAGACTCCCCCCTCTAGTTTTCTCTCTCTGCCAGGCTCTGTTGTTCCTCCCCCATCCCTTCCCCTCCCTCGCTTCCGTCGGGAAAAACTCACCATGCTGAGTCGCTCTGGTGTATTATCACCTCCCCCAGTCCCTCCACCCCTGCCTTCTGTCCTTCCCTCCTCCTACCCCGCTCCCTCTTATCAGATTCCCTTATTAGTTTGAAGGTATATCTGTTTTATTAGATGGTACACAGTGGAGATGAGTGACAGGGAAGACGGAGCATCACTGAAGTATTGCAAGGTGCGGCAATTGCCATGCTGTAGCCTAAGTGAGTCCAAATGAGTCTTTATCATTATAATGGAGAGAAAGATCAAGCAAAATTTGCCGGTATTTGCCATATTTAAAGAATTAAGTGGAGCATTAAGGATTAATGTTTGTGTTATAATTTATCACAATGGCCAAATAATATCTGCTCAGTCATTGCTCCACTTTGGCCCCTGAAATGTAGTTTATTCATACAAATGGGTTTTGAAGTTTTTGTTGGCAAATTATATTAGATGCAGGGACTTTGCCTAGGGTTTAGTGAATTGACACCCTTGAAAGAAAGAAAGAGAGGGAAAGGGGTGACTTATGACAATTTTGAAATTTCATGGTTGGTAATGGCTGAGGCACACAGCTCCCATCTTCTCCTTAACAAGATCAATTGAAGTTGAAGGAGTTCATGTTCACCTCTGAGCTCATTTTTTAGAATAAAACTCTTTTTTAGAATAGAACTTTAAACCAAGTGTAGACAAGTTTCCAAACTAGCTACTGAACTGTTAGTAGATTACAGTTTGGGTTATAGAAGATCAGAGCTGCTCTGTAGGCAAAAATAATCTCATTGGTTGAGTTAAACGTCAGTGGGCGGAGCCAAAGAACCACAGTTTCTCTGGAAGCCAAGTGAAAAAGGCAAGACGTAAGAGAGGAGGTAACTAATACTATGAAGTCTAGCACTCTTGCTACTAACTGAAAAAATGCAATTTAGCCACACAAAGTTGTTCACAAGTTAGCCTAGCTGACCTTCCAAGTTCAAACTAGTCATACCAGCCTATAGCTAACTGGCTAAGCTTCTTAGCTAGGCTGCTGACCTTCCAAGACCTTCAATGGTGAGGCATAAATGAAAAAATACGTCATTGTCATTTATATGTTTAATTTACACTTTGTCTAGCCTCTTGTTCCTTCACCCTTGTTTCCCCTTCAAGTTTGCCAGTTAGCTATCTCCAGGTTCTTTGGCTCCGCCCACTGAGGTTTAACTCAACCAATGAGATAGTTTCTGCCTCCGGAGTGGCCCCGCCTCCGCAAAATGTTCATAGAAATAAAACTCTGGAATGCGTTTAGTCTGGTGACTGAAACCCATTCTTAGTGTTTGTAACACAAGAAAAGGAAGGAATCGATAGTGCTTCCTTCTTTAGAAGTTACACACAGAAAAAGGAGGGGCCTTCAAGGATTCTTTGGTTAGTGTTAGTGGTTCAACATTCAACTCAAAAACCCTGATTTGCTGAATTGGAGCATTTCATGCACAATAAAGGCCCTATGTAGAACCATTTCAGCATGGTGCTATAGTGAACCTTTCTAAAATTATATCTTTACAGCGCCAAAAACAGTTCTGCTATGGCACAAGCCCAAAACCAATCTTCTGGTACTATATGGCACCATTTTTGTTGAGAGTGTAAGGTCTGGTTGCCAGAGCCACAGGGCACCACCTGACTACAACTAATCAGCCTACTGCACATTCATACCTAGTGTATATTGAACAGACTACTAAGTGACTGGTAAATAGGTTCACTCTCCTGCTAAAAAGGTCTTTGGACAAGTCGCTAATCCTCCTTGTGGGCAGTCTTTACCCAACAGATCAACGGAACAAGTTCGGAAAACAGAGTCCTGATTCTAGGTCGAGGTAAAGCATTGCAGAAAAGCTTTACTCGCTTGAATCGCCTTTTACAGTTACATTTCATTAGCATTACATTACATTTCAACATTCAACACTTCAAATTAAAGGTACAGCCTCGTCCAGTGATGCTGAACTGTATTCAGTTGTGTTTGTTTTGAGGCAAGATGGTTTACAATCCCTTTTTTTATTATCTCACCAGCACAAAAAGGTATTTTTCTCTTCTTTCTGTGTTTTCTCTTCTTTCTTTTTTTTAGACATGCAAATAAATCCACTAACTAGACAAAAACCTAAACTTCCTTACCATGTCCAAGACCTGAAAGCATTTATTAAAGAAACAGACCTTCCACAGCAAAGAGCTGCTTTGAGCCCATCATTATATGACCTTAATGCCAAAGTGTTACTGGGTGTTCATGATGTTAAACTGAATGTAATTTCTCTGATGTTTGTCTGATGATTATATTGACACACACACACACACACACACACACACACACACACACACACACACAGACCTACAGACCACCCCCGCCACCAGTCATTTCATCGATTATTGGCTCTCTTATCCCAACCTGGACTTTGGATGAATGGATTAACAATAGTCTGTGGCCAATAGGAGGGCGTTCACCAGTTCTACAGCATTGCTCGAGGCACATATCCCATCTCCATTCATGACTGAGTGGACGTTCAAGAGTGCAACAGCTCTGGGACGATAACATTTACCACCAGATAGAAAGAGAGAGAGAGCGAGAGAGAGAGAGAGAGAGAGGGATAAAGAGAGTACTTGAGAAGACACTCAGCTCTGTCAATAACACAGCTCATTACTTACACACCGTCACAGACTTAAGTGCACCCACACACACAACACGCACACACACAGACACACTTGCAGACGCATTTGTAATTAGACAGATATCTAAGGAAGTCTATTTTTGTATTACGTTTAAGACGAGATAAAGCACAGAGTGGGGAGAGAGAGAGAGAGAGAGAGAGAGAGAGAGAGGGAAAAGGGGGAGAAAGAGAGAGAGAAGCTCTGAGAGAGAAAGATGAAGATACTGTAGAGACAGCAAAAGATCGAGATGAGGAGAGAGAGAGAGAGAGAGATGGAGGGAGGGATGGGAGAGAGAGGAGGGACAGATGGAGAGAGCACCAGAGCCAACAGCAGAGCTAAGTGGGTAGTGTGCTCCCCAGACAGCGCTCCATATGGCCTGGCAACGCCATACACAGCCAAGCAGCACACACACACACACACACACACACACACACACAACCATGTATTCAAACATATAGATACATACATGCACATCTGTGTAGAAACATATACACACACACTCTTAGTACATATACACACCCACACATGCCCACACAAGACTATGTATACACACACAGGCAAACAAATACACACGAACACGCACAGAAACAGATTCACAGGCATAGTATACATTCACACATGGCCACATGGCCACATATACACACACACGCACGTCCATGTGTACGTACGCACACACATGCTAACACACATGCTCAGCAAACAAGCATGCACACACTCACACACAGACCATCCTTTGGACTGCTTCATGCTGGGTAGCTTACAACCAACCTAGCATGAATATAATAACATGTGACAAGCTATTGCTCTATAGGCTATATAGGCACTAGGAGGGATTCTGCTTTAAAGAATAAACAAGTTTCATTCCACAAATATTACACACACACACACACACATATATATATATATATATATATATATATACAGTATATCCATTTTGGGGGGAAAATCTCTGAAATTAAATCTTTGAAATTATTTTCAAAAAACACAAATGATTCTAGTCTCAAAAATAGCAGAAGGGAAGAAATCCTGCCAGATGCGAGATAAGGTGACTTGTTTCATTACAATTCCATGCGTATATTTTCAAGTTAAATTATCCCAACCCATTAGTAGATTTGTTGCACTTGTTTCCAGACACAACATTACTGATGTTATTATTGCTGTCATATATGATCCTACAAGAAAAAGCACAGTACAGAGGAACATGAATCAAATCTCTAGAGACAAAGGGTACCCTGGTTCCTTTGCCAGTGTACATACCCACTTAATCGTGACACATTCTGGTTCATACTATGGAGTCATAAACTTCTTATCCTTTCCTCCTCTCCAGACTATCCAAGAAATCTTTAGAAAAAACAGGCAGATGGACCTCCTTTTGAAGAAAAACAACATTTCGAGCTCCAGAATGTGCCTTGTTACTGCCAGCTCATTTTGAGCAAACATATCACTGCTAGTGGATAAAAAAAATCCCCAAAATACTCGACAACTTTTTTTTCAGAGATTCAACCTGAAGCCCATGCAATTTTGAAATTATCCAGTGGCTTTACATGGGTTTTCCCTAGTTGATGATTCATGAACAACACCAAAAACTCTTTTTACCCTTTTATGATTTTTGTTGTCAGTCCCATAACGGCTGTAAAACAGGAGTATGAGTGCAATGAGGAACAGAAAGGTCTTTATATATTCGTTTTACTGAAAAAATATACGTTAATTGACAATTGCAGTGATCTGTTAGTTTAAACTGTACTTATATGAGTGCTAGAAGTCGGTTAGCAACTGTCGTTAGCAAAGTAAAAAAGTTATGTATTTTTTTTAATGCAGAGAGCACCTCTATAATGGGGCTTATTATAGAACGGCTTGAAGCATTAAAATTTCAAATGCTCACTCTCTCCAATAAGACTCTTCAACAGTGAATTTAGACCAAGTGGACCTTATTAATCAAGTAATATACAAATTGGTAATGGAAACATTTTAATGCTTAACATCTAACCTATACCTAATCTAAATTATTTTACAGGCAAATTAGACATAATCACATTTTTAAAAGCATTTGTTGTGTAGGTTTCTTGTTTAGAATAAGAATGAACCCTGTATTTCAGTGTTTTTACCCATTCCAAAGATACAGAAATACACAAGTGAGGCTCAACTTGTGTCTTATCCAGCAAGATACAAATAATTTTGTAAGGAAAGCAATATTTCCGATGCAAACAGAACAGACTCAAACATACAGACATGTAGCTGATAGTGTGTCAAGCTCCTCCCTGGTCCCCCGCTGGAGCAGAGACTCATGGGAAGACCAGGATAACAGCCAATCCCTGAAGGAAGTGAGGAAGTGACTCTCGGCCAATCTCAGGGCTCACTGGGGTTACTACGGCGCTGCTGGGCTGTCGCCATGGCACCCTGCTACCAGGAGACACCTGGCCAATCACATTTGCAAGGTGTAAACATCCTTACATTACTGTACATCCATGTTGACAGGTGGTCTGCTAGTGCAGACAGGGATGGATGGATGAATAGGCAGGGGTGGAAAGAGTACCAAAATATTCTACTCAACTAGAAGTAAATTGTACTTAAGTAGAAGTAGCATAAAGGGAAGCTGCACACCTGACCAGTTTGTTATGCGGGTGCAAAAGGAGAGAAAAAAACTAAGGCAATGCAACTCCATGCAACACCGCTATGCAAAAACATAGTGCTGCGTGACGTACTATTAAACATGCTGCTTTTGCATAGCGGTGTTGTGTGGAGTTGCATTGCCTTATGTAGAAGTAACGTTATTGGTGTAAAAGTAAACTTAAAGTAAAGTAAGTAGACCTAAAGTAAAAAGTAGCTTATTTAAAATGTGTAAAAGTTACTTCAAACAACACATGTTACACATGATCTGTCCCAGGAAATGTAAAGAGGATGAGAGGACAGAGAGTTCAATATATTTCACGTTTTATAGACTATGTTGAGTTCTGAAATTGAAGTCATTATTATCTGTGATTAAAATAAAGTAAAATGGCCATACTCATTGTTCAGTAACATCAGTACAGTGATGTTTCTTTAGCTGTTAGCTACCCAGCTAGCTAGCACCGCTAGCGAACTAGCTACACAACAAACAGGCTAACGCAAACAAATAATATACTGTAACTGGATAGATGTATATGTTAACTCAGCTATAACCATGGATAAACCTGAGCGTTTCATGTTGCTGTCAGTGAACTGTAACTAGTTAACTGTTAGTTAACTTAACATTTTGCAGTGGTTCTTTTAGAACCCTACTGTGTGTGTGCGCATGTGTGTGTCACAATTTCACACTCATTGCCAGTATACCATTCATGATATTCAAGTGCAGTAACTAGTATGCCTACAGTATAATATTGTGGTATAGATGTGATGGCAACGGAGAAAGCTGAACCACCATGCTAACAGTGCTCTACAGTGCAGGAAGGTTGGTGTGGTTTATATTAAAAGCACTTTGTAAACATTATATCATCTCTATCCCATTCCAATGGCCTCTGCAGAAGGAATACTGTCCAGAATACCGACCATAATGCCTGGTATTCAGAGGGATAATGTCGGGAATACTGACCGGAATGGCCCGGATTGGTATAGTGTTATAAATGGGGCCGTATTGTGGGATTCCTCAGGGAAGCAGATGTGCTCCAGCTGACTTACTCTGTAATCTCCCTCATTCTCTGATCCAACCACACACACACACACACACACACACACACACACACACACATACATACAGATAAACAAGGTTCATCACTTGATCATTGTGCGGCAGGAAAAAAAAGATCTTACTACTGGCTGTAGTAGAAGTCAATGTGAACAGAAATGGAACACACATGTCAACACGCAAAATAAGCCAGCAAGGATAGAGGTGCTCATATAACATAAGATCGAATATAATATAAGAGTGAAAACGATTTTAAAAGTCTGTCTCAAGTTGTCTCAAATGACCAAATAACAAAACTTCACAAACACACACATCATAATCGAACCCTAAATCAGGAAGAGGGACTGCAACAGAGAAGGGCGTCCCTAGATTCGCCCTGTTGGACCAAATGAAAATTCTGGTGTCGGATGGTCACTGGTGGTGGGAAATCCTCTCTGTGTACAGGAAGTGATGAATCAAAACTGAAGAGGGAAATACAAACTATCTCCTAAACAGCAGCAAGTGAGCGCTCCGTCCAGAGAAAGCTGAACCTCTTCGCAAACCTCCACCTGCACCAGACACTAAGAGGAAGACCTTCGCATGTAACGCCATTTAGGGAGTGAAAGCCTCTTAGAATAAGTAAGAATTCCTCTTCTCGGTGGAGCAACGGAACAAAACAATAGCTCCCATATCGCTCTGTTTTGGCTAGTGTTACTTCTGCGCAAGCTAACCTCTAACCACCTATGTTCCATCAGTATCAGGTTAGTTGGCAAGTAAGCATACAGATAATAGATAAGAGTCGTGAACCACTAGTGAGGCCCAGTGTAGGGCAAGGTGAATTGTGGGATGAAGAGTTGAAGCTTGTCTGATTAATAGTCTCCGCTGCTTAAAAATGTACTTTTTTTGCTGGTTGTTTGGTGGGTCCTGTGGAAAATGGCACCTTTCGTGGTAGTCGTGGCATGAAACAGTTCAGAAACCCCTGCACCAATAGGTTCTCTTGAGGTGCCAATCAGGCTAAATCATCTAAGCAAAAGGTTGAAGTAGGTTCCTACTGCTGCAGGTGAGCTGTCATTGTCTGCATCCATCTGACACATCACCTAGAGATCTTTACAACTAAATGAAGCTTTACTCAAAGTCAGCTCTCATACCTGGACTGGTAGTAAAATGATACTGAAATAACACGGGTCAACATGTTACGAGTATAACTCTGTTGGTCCACTGCTATGTTTCTCAAGACTCATCACATTACTTGTGCATTCTTCATTGGTTCTGAAAAGATCACGTGAAATTCTGGTTACACTGGGTAAATAAATGGCAGTCAACTGAAGCATATCACACACACACACACTGGTACTCATTCCAACAGACAAGCAGCTTGGCAAGAGACCTGAGCAAATTGTGCGAGACACACAGAGCATTTAAATCCAGCCTAAGCAAGCTAATTTTACGGAGGAGGACTACGTCGGCTAGTCTGTAATGACTCAATAGGACTTGGACTTGTCAGGCCAATCACGCCCGTCTTTAGAGTGGAAGGTACTACATTGATAGGTGACAGTTGCTCATAGGGTATATTTGTATATTCTCCAGCAGCCACATTGGGTTAAAGCACCTTCACAAAGCCCATGACTCAGTTGGACTTGTTAGTTCCGTCGAAACGTAGGCGGCTTGGTAAAATATCCTGTCAGTGATATCAACAGATGCAGATTACCTCTATAAAAATAAATCTGATAAACTAAAGTACCCTGCCTAATGTCATGCCACTGATCAGCCAAAGCTCATAATAATTGGTTGAGTCACTCTCGACAGACAGTCTTTTTTTTTTTTTTTTTTTGGGGATTTCACAACAAAAGATGAAGATGAGGCAAAAGAACAGACTGTCAGCTTTTGATTTGTCATTGCTGGCCACCGAGGTGAAAACACGTGAAGGCAATGCAAAAGCAGACGCAAGACGCGCTTTAAACGCATTTCAGACCTGTCGTGTAACCTAAATCGCATTGACCCGGATGGCGGCGTGTTGGTGATGGTGGTTGAGTGACAGTTGTCGCCGCTCACCTGACATCGTTTTGCTGCAGAGGCTTCTTCTGCCCAACCAGGTTCACGGTTCTCGCTTGGATAGGCTTCTCTTCTCTGAAACACACAAAAAGTTGGGAAAATACTGTTAGGGTTTGGTTTGGTTTGAACCATAGAGGTTTGGTTGTGGTTCGTTTAGGGTCATGCTGCCCAGTTACAAACCAACCAGGACTTGTGAACAAAAGTCACATGGACTTACAAGTAGCTTGTTTATTGGACAGTTTTGGTAACCTGTTATCCTGCGAGGTCAGAGATTTTGGCGGTGGTGGGAGTCAAAACAAATCTGATTTCAGTCCATGTACCTTAGCTAAGTATGATGGACCTGCGCTCTTCGATGTAATTTACCTTCTCTGTTAAGTAAGAACACATTAAGAAATATCTAAATATGAGCATCAGTCCAGACTGTTCATTTTGTTATGCTAGGCTTTCCAAGCATGATGAACAGCTGGCTGTCAGATGTTAACATCCATCTCTTTATACCCATAATCCCTTGCATTTTGGAGTCGTTTCCTGTAGTTGGTTCAGATTACACTGTGACTCCTGAAGAACCAGAGGACAGAGACCCACATTTGGTGGCAGCTAAGTTTGAATGGCACCCCACCTGGTCAAACAAACCAAACCAAAGAAGTGAGCACCACAGTTCAAATGAACCGCTTGGTGAGTCTCACTGCAATGTTCCTGAAACTTTAGATGCTCACTGGCAATCTTTAATCCTCACTGAACAGCGGTGTCTTTCATGACCAAAGTGCCAATGATGTGTTTCCGATGTCATCTCGAAACTACTTCATCCATAAAGATGAACGACGGACTCTGATCAGTCTGATCACAGAGGGGAAACTCAAGAGAGAAACCCCCGCCACCACCGCGACAGCGCTGTCAAAAACAGAAGACATGTCTTCTTTACCGTCAAAACACTTTCGTCGCCCTTCTCATTATGAGACACTTTTGGCACATTAGGAATGGTAATATCTCTCTCTCTCTCTCTCTCTCTCTCTCTCTCTCTCTCTCACTACCCAACTTCTATTACACTGAGTGAAATAAGTGGTGGAGAAGCTGGGTTTGATATTCTTACAGTAGCACAGGAGGAAACTGTGTTTATTACGTAGGGGTTCACTGCAACTTTTTCTTCTCAAGCACTGAACTTTAAATATCGGCCAATACCAGCTATTAAACCGATCAATTTCTTTTATTGAACCGTATAGACTTATTCAATTAAAATGATTCAGACAACATCCGTCACTATGAAAAAAAGGGCTTACATTTCTGAAATGTGACGCAAGGCTTTTGGTCTAAGGTCTTGGTATTCGTTATTTCATTAGGTAATTTCTCAGATACTGACACCCTTTTTAGCCAGTTCTCGGCCTGATATCAGATAACAATATTGGTAATGGTGCATCCCTATTATTCATAATAGATTGTCACGGCTAAAATGTTTAAAACAGAAGGTACAACAGAGGAAATATCCACTATATACATCTTGCAATAGTATGTATCAGTACAGGAACACTCATGCAAGCTTTCAAACGCACACACACACTTCCAAAACATTTTACATCTAGCTAAATTAGCTACAGCAACTTTGATGGATGTGTGTATGTGTGTGGAGAGGGTGTTCAGAAAGTGGTCATACCTCCCCATACCTGTCATAGACCAAGTATAGTGTACCACGATCTAACTTCCCCATATATTGTAAGTTAATATTTTTACACATTTTTATTTACCACTGCAGCACTCTTGGTATGGCTATATTTCTGAAGGGAGCTGGGCAATTGTGGGATACCACCATCCTATATTCTTTTAATAGCAATTGTTTTCCATCCTACATGTTTATGGGAGATGTGTATACTGCATGACAATCTACACCACCCTAAAGCTAGTCATCTTACCATGCATGCATTAGTCCACCAGTGCAGCCTTCCAATCAGACCGAGTGCAGATCTAATCATAAACACACACACATTGCTGTGGCAATCCGGCATCCAAACAGTGACGAGTGGAATCGCCGCCTGAGCCAATATAGGTTAAGACACATATGTGCCACGGAGTCATGCGGCCACCGTACTGACAGGCCCGCCTCGTGTGCAGCCGCTACGACACGACTTCTAATACATTACTGTAAATGATGCATGGCCACTTAAGAGCCTGGGCTATGTATTGGACATTTCCTTCTTTAGATGCAATGAATCGATCTTCTGTTCCAGTGCTGGGCTATCAGTGCGCACAGAGGGCTTAAAATAGAACGGGGGGGATGTAAAGCTCGGGGAGCGCTCCGCTTAGGTGGGTCGCTCTATCTCCCTATCTGCTCGTCTCAGCATGCAGCTCCGTGCGGACCACGCGGAAAACGTGAGAAACGCGTCACTTCCACTTGATGCATTTTTGGCCGGGACACACGGAGGAGGAGGAGGGGTGGGGGGAGCGTGAATGGGTTCATCTCTGCACCGATCGTGATGGCAAATAAAATCTGGAGGAGGCTTTTCTTCCACACCAGTGTGAAAATGTGATGGTGATGGTTGGGGTAGGTGGGAGGGTGTACACATCGAAGAGAAGTCGCTTTTCATTGAGAATGTCATTACACGGGCATCTTTTTTCCCCCCGTTATAGGCCTATTGCTTCTACAACAGCCTCTTGCGAGAGCACTGGCCTACATACAGTACATGAGGCTGGGAAAGGCTCAACCGCACCCCAGAGCTGAGAACGGCAGCTGTTGAGATGGAGGTTGCACAGATAAAAAAGCCAACAGGGAGGGTTTTACTTTTACTATTCTGAAAGCCAGGCTTCAGCGAGCCTTTCCGCAATTCCTACATGCTATAGGCCAGCCCCCTCCTGCAGCATCTATCACCGGGACATTTCAGATAAAGTCCAAATGCTCGCCGCTTGTGCCAATACAGAGTTAGGCTCTTCCCTCCAGCATGAATGGGATAGTGATGATATTAGTAGTATGGATGCGGTGCAGAGAAATTCGTTTCTTTTTTCTCACATGAAGGAGAAATCCAACTGTGACGCTGCCGGACACGGTGACACACCCCTTCATCCTACCACTCTCCTCGTCCTCTCCTCCTCCTCCCTAAGCAAGTTACACCTGACCCACCAACACACTCACTGAGTCTCTCTCTCTGTGACACACACACACACACACACACACACACACACACACACACACACGAGTCGTGAGTCTCTGCACAGTATGCTGTTGCAGCGGAAGGCAAGTTTGCCGCTACATTGGGGTTAGAGGCGACAACATGGTCTGTGTTTGTCCCATGCATGTCTTATCTGGCAGAGAGCTTAGCCTGTGTGGGCCCGTCAGAAGTCGTGTGTGTGTGTGTGTGTGGCGGGATGGTACCTACAGGCCCATACAGCTGCACATCTGGACACACACACACACACACACACACACACATGCTCAAATACACATCATTGGTCCTGATGCTGCGTGCATGAAACATTTGGTAACATCCAAAAGAGGGAACGGGTGAACTGAGGCGGGTGGATGGACTACCACTATATCATCTCCTCCTTCTCCAGAACGGAAATAGCCCAGGCCCAGGCTCGCTCTCTCTTTCCCTCTCTCTCTCTCTCTCTCTCTCTCTCTCTATTTCTCTCACTCTCTCTCTCTCTCTCTCTTACTTTAACATGGCCTCCTCCTTCGCCTCCTCCTCTCGTTGCCGAGCCAGCACAGCCATGATGATCTTCCTCTCCTCCTCCGTCAGATGGCTCAAGTCCGGCTCCGGGATGGCTGGGGCGACGGGTGGGCGCGGGCCGCCCCGAGGGCCCACCGAGGCGGACATCTTCCCCACCACCACCACCACCCCTTCTACTCCTGTTCCTCCTCCTCCTCTCCTCTCCTCGGTCGGGATCACGGATAGAAAACCCGCTGGCGGAGCCCACGGATCACGACATGGCCCACGGACAAAGCAGCGGCTGGAGCGACTGATGCGAGGTTCCCATGGCGGTGGCGGGGGGCACCCAGGGCGGCGGCGGCAGCAGCGGTGTCGCTGCTAGCGGTAGTAGTGGTGGTGGTGGTGGTGGTAGCGCTTCGGTTCCCGGTTGCCGTTTTCAGTCTCTCCTTCTCCCTCTTGCTGTTCCGCTGTCTTCTCCCCCCACCCCCTCCCACCACCCGCCCGCCCGCCTCTCCCCTCCACCACCTCCGGTTTACGGGATGCCCATATCTCCGGCGGTCGGTCGGGATGATGGCACACGGGGATCTCGCTTCCTTCAGGCCAGGCAGTGGGAGAGATGAGTCTCTGAGGCCGCCTCGGGTCTCCGGTCCGGTGGGCTGTCTGGCTGCGGGGCGAGGCGGCGGCTCCTTGTTTTCCAGCGCCGCCGCTGATGCTGATGCTGATGCTGCTGTCAGGGAGACGGAACCGTCAATGGGACCGCAGCCCCTCAAGCGCGTTCACCTCCCCTGCGTCGGGAGCGCGCAGCCCTCATTTGAGAATGGGGGGCTCCACACGCCGTTAAGAAGCGCGCACACGCTATAGTACACACAGAAAATGGAGGGTTCTTTACGGGTTCCCTAGTTAGGGTTAGTGATTCTATATAGGACCCTGAAGCAAGATGTAGGTACTTACCTTACCTTAGCCGAAGTGAGTTCAGTTTTGATCTCGTTTAGTTTTTATCATTATTGGCTAATGCAGCGAAAAGGAACAGAAATCTATTTTGAAATTGATTTTAATAATATCTAGTCTGGGTCATTGCTCCATTGCATTGGGATGCTCAATTGCATCCCAATTTATGTATATAAGCAGCTTTGGAAGTTTTGGTTCCAAATGACAGAGCAGTCTTTGCCTTAGCCTTTGATTTATTATAATAGGAATACAGAATCCAGTGTGGGTTGTTAAGAAGCTCTTCTGCGGCTGATTTGGTGTCACGCATTCTTAAAGGGTTCTTTACAGCACCATAAAGGGTTCTGCTGCGGTACCATATAATAGAGGATGAAACTTGAGTGAAATTGGGTCATTGCAGCAGCAAAATGGTAATAGGATGCAGCAAAGTATGTGAGTATTAAACTTTTATTAAACCAACAATTCCAGTGTTAAGAACATATTTGGCCTAGGTAAAAATGTATGACTGAAAGTGACACAAATTATGAGCTACAGCACAATATACAGAGTGCAAAATAACAGCACTAGAACATACTGAGACAAAACAAATGAATGGAAATATGTATGCCTATAAATAGATAGACCAAAAATGAAATGCAGTATGAAATAAATGGGGGAAAAACATAAAAATCGATATATATGTACAATATAAAACAAATGAAAAAGAATATATAAGAATACTAAGAAAAATATGTGAATACAAACTTAAAGAACCATTTTCCGGCACTCTATGGAACCCTTTTTGTTAACAGTGTATGCTCTCTCCGCCTCCTCCGCTCTTCCACCAATCATGTTAGAATGACGCGCGTCCCCCTTTTTTCTCCTTCCTTCCTTCTTTCCTGCCTTCATTCCTTCCTTCCTTACTTCTGTCCTTCCTTTCTTTCTTCTTTCGTCCCTATCCATCCTTTCAGCAACACACACACACACACACACACACACACACACACACACACACACACACACACACACACACACACACACTCCTCCTCAATGTGTGTCAGTATAGTGCTGAATAGGAATTTGATTGGAGCTTGGTACATGTTCATGTTGTCCTACAGCCCAGTGTATAGCGGTAACGGTAATGATGTTTAACACATGGTCTACATGCTTACAGGGATACATGCATGTCAACCTACAACATGTAGTTTGAATAGAGACGTTGCAGAAGACGTCTAGCTCCCCCTAGCGGCCATGTTGGGAGACGGCCACGCAATTCCAGCGCAGCTGCCTAGTCCGACTCGCTGCTGTCAACACCGCGAACTCCACGGTCAACTTTTGCTGTGTTGTCGGCGGTTCCAACAAGGCAGAAAATATAAATAATTGTATCGACTTCCAAAAATCAAGACAAAAAAACCCAATAGCCTCAATCAATCGTAAAGACGTCGGGGCAGACAGCAATCAGTACAGAGTCTGAAGAGTCAACAAGAAGTCTCACTAATTAACTAACTAATCTATCCAGAGGACTAAACGTCTAAGTGATGGTTACACAACAGCAGAGTTGTCGGACAACACGGACAAACTCGGACTAAGTAAGTTAAATGAAACACTGTTATGGCAGAAGTGTTTACTGATTTTGTTGCATTTACTGATACTAAGGCCAAAGGCTAGACAGTTAGCCTAATGATATCGAAGTATGTAGTATGGTAGGTAGGTAGGTAGCCTAATGTAGGAAACATTTCCAGACCGCTATGCTGTAAGAGTCAATACCTGATGTGTCAATGTTTTTTTTTGAAGATATTGCAGTTTTTCGGGTCCATACAGATTCTTCTACAAATGTCAGTGGTCTTCCAACGTGGCGTCGGGTGTAGTAGCTATGCTATTTAAAACGCTTCTGCAAATGGTCTATTGCCCGTGTAGTCTAGCATCGGGGTTCCCAAGCATTATAATGTGAAGCGCCCCAAAATACACAAAGTATTGGAGAAGAACAGCCGGTTAAATTTAAAAGAAAATACAACCTAGTATGGATAATAAATAATTCCACAACCCTATACAGAAATATATTTCAATTTATTTTGTATGACATAATATAAAACTATAATTATTGTTGCTACTGCTGTGCTGACTAGTCATGCATTTCTTTTTTCAGGATTTAAATGTGCCCACTGGTTGATTAATTTATTAATCCTTCAGAATATTAGCAATGTTTGCATACAATCGTCACAAGAGAACACATAACATGTCATATAATAAGACTTCACTGCAATTTATTCATTCTATTCAAAATCGCGTACATAACAAGCGGCGATGTGTTCGGCATTTGTGATCTAAGACTCTTATTTTGTATGAAGTATGTTTGGTTATTTGTGGGCTTAAGTGCTCGCTCCTAAATTCCGGTATAAAATCTCACTATTCTTGCTGAATTTGGCTCTAAAGTAATATTACCAAACAAGTCATTTTTTTATTATTTTCAACTCAAATCTCAGACGTGTGTCGGCTCCCATCGTTCACTTAAAAGAGGGCTTAAAAAAGGGCCAACTCTTTATTATCCCTTTTTATTCAATGCCAAAGAGATCACAGTCATTTTACACTGTAGATTAATGACATTTTTCTCTGAGTTAGGCCTACTAAATGACGACAGTGCAAGCTAACAGGATTATCATTTGAGAGTCCTGCTCTTTTTTATGCAATGTTTCACTTTCAGTTTGTTGTGCCTACTGAATTGGTATATTTGATTTATAGCCAAATAGACCCAGTGAACAGTAGGTAGATTAGAAAATGATATATCTT
Organism: Hoplostethus atlanticus; assembly: GCA_034670405.1. Lineage (NCBI taxonomy): Eukaryota > Metazoa > Chordata > Actinopteri > Trachichthyiformes > Trachichthyidae > Hoplostethus > Hoplostethus atlanticus. The sequence continues at coordinate 707,221 of JAXDDX010000187.1, forward strand.
TTTTAGCTTAGATAGATGGCTCTTTATTGTTTCCGAGGGGAAATTGCTTTATATGTAATGCTCCCATAATGCTGCCTCGCTCTAGGGTTCACTTCTGTAGGCTCTGAACGTCTGAACGAAAAATTAGGAGAGTTTTATTTTGAAAATGTAATCGCAGACGGTTCCTGTGACGTAGCATGGTGGCCTGAGCTGCATAAACCAGACCACTCTCCCACGCAGAGGGTGAGGGTCTACGTTACGCAGAGTAGGAGAGGAAAACGAAATCAGAATAGCACTGGAAGTTTAATTATTTTGCCTTCATAATAAATGTGTATTAGGATTAGTAGTACTACAACTACTATCACTTTTCAAAATACAGTTCCAAAGTTATTTACAAGGCAGTAAAAAAAAATCTGAAATCGATGAAGCAACGATACTAAAATCAGGGTGAATCTTGTGTTTTGTCAGTTGGAAAAAATAAGTTTTAACAACAAAGATAGAATGAGAAAATACTCAATGTGATCATTAAATTAAACATGGAATGAAACTATTAGGGGGAGGAGGAGTCAATACTAAAAAGATTATATTTTATAAACAGATTCTACTTTAAATATATTATTTATTCCCCTTTAGTAGTTTGTATTACAAAAAAATTACAACTCAAAAAAATGACAACATATTATGTTGATCAGTGCTTGTTTTATTTTGAAAGTGTAAACGAAAGAACGGAATATCTATGCTAACTGGGGCATGTTCCAGAAAGCGGGTTTAGTGAAAACTCTGAGTTTGTTAACCCTGAGATGAGGGAAACTCTGGGTTTTCCGTTCCAGAAAGAGAGGTAACTCAAACTCTGATTCAGTTACCATGGTAACTGACTCTGTGACCCTAACCTGCTCACTGGCAGGTTTTCTTGAACAAACCCTGACTTTCTCCTTATCTCCTCCCCTCTGCTGAACCTGAAGCAGCTGTCGGACATGGCGTGTCCTTTCCTCGGTAACCCGATCGATATTCAAGCTGAAGTAATTCGCATAGCCTTATGTCGGGAGAGGATTTTGAGACCCCGATTAGATGTTCTATGTCCAGGATGGAAGAGCTGTCCGAGATATAATATGCCGTTTACAGTTACAGATTACGTTTACGATTACAGTTCACGGATTAAGCTACCACCACCCCGAGCAGTCAAATAAAGACACATTTCATTTGGTCTTCTTTATTTCCTACAAATACAAAAGCAACAGTTAGTATTTTTATATTGTTCCAACAACACATTTCACCTGTGACCATGCACCCACCTCTAACTTATGTTCCAGTAATTACAATTCTAGATCTGCCTTTCTTCACCTTTGTAAGTCGCTTTGGATAAAAGCGTCTGCTAAATGACTCTATTGTAATGTTTTTATATTTCATTTTCAGCTGCTGCTTTGCGCCAGTGGGATTGCACCTAAATGAAAATATTTTTTTTTCCAATACCATTCCACCACTTTCTCACATGTAGGTAATATTATAAGAAAGTGTGGTTAAATGTTAAATGAATACACTACTGCATTCAAACGTACGCATTGACTCGGGCAGCGATTCTCTCCCACGCCAATTCCCTCTCCTTTACAACCCTTCTGCTTGCTGGTTGCCATGGTGAATCGTAGTATCAGGATCTCCATTGATGATGGTTTTTTATTGTCGTCGCGCACGCGCTTAACTCAAGGTGAACATACTCAAAGTTGATTGAACTAACTCAAATCAGCCGTTCTGGAACCGAAAACTCAGACTTTGCCATCTCGGAATTAATCAACTCACGGACGCGGAACGGCGATGAAAGGCGCCGAATGGCGCCGAATGCCGACGAAAATTCTTTCCGCGCCCATGTTAACCAATGTGGCCGTGCACACCGGACGCGGAAGGGCGCCGAATGGCGCCGAATGGCCGCGGCCTGCAGCGACCGTTTCGGCGTCAGGTCTAAGATTTTCTCCATTCGTGAGCGAATGTGTCAAGCTGGGCAGGAAGTCAGACACAGGAACGGCATAGAGCATCCGGTCAATTTCCAAAATATAACAAATTTCAAAATAAAAAACCCTGATTGATGGTATTTCTGAGTTGTGTCTAAACTTTTACCGTCTGTGTCTAGAGAGAGAGCGCGCGAGAGAGAGAGAGAGAGAGAGAGAGAGAGAGACGAGCAGGCACACACACAAGCAGAGAGAGAGAGAGAGAGAGAGAGACCAAACCCCTACATTGAGAAAACCAGCGGAGATCGGCGCCGGTGTGAACAACCAAACTCCTTCTTGCTCTATCAGCGCCGATCGCGGCGCTTCCTTTTCTTTCCGCGTCCAGTGTGTCCCCGGCGTAAGATTTTCTCGATTCGTGAGCGAATGTGTCAAGCTGGGCAGGAAGTCAGACACAGGAACGGCATAGAGCATCCGGTCAATTTCCAAAATATAACAAATTTCAAAATAAAAAACCCTGATTGATGGTATTTCTGAGTTGTGTCTAAACTTTTACCGTCTGTGTCTAGAGAGAGAGCGCGAGAGAGAGAGAGAGAGAGAGACGAGCAGGCACACGCACAAGCAGAGAGAGAGAGAGAGAGAGAGAGACCAAACCCCTACATTGAGAAAACCAGCGGAGATCGGCGCCGGTGTGAACAACCAAACTCCTTCTTGCTCTATCAGCGCCGATCGCGGCGCTTCCTTTTCTTTCCGCGTCCAGTGTGTCCCCGGCGTAAGATTTTCTCGATTCGTGAGCGAATGTGTCAAGCTGGACAGGAAGTCAGACACAGGAACGGCATAGAGCTTCCTGTCATTTTCCAAAATATAACAAATTACAAAATAAAACACCCTGATTGATGGTATTTCTGAGTTGTGTCTAAACTTTTACCGTCTGTGTCTAAACAGAGAGCGAGAGAGACGAGCAGGCACACGCACACAAGCAGAGAGAGAGAGAAGCAGGCACACGCAGAGAGACAGAGAGAGAGAGAGAAGCAGGCACACGCAGAGAGAGAGAGAGAGAGAGAGAGAGAGAGAGGAGCAGGCACACGCACACGCAGAGAGAGAGAGAGAGATTAGCAGGCACACGCAGAGAGAGAGAGAGAGAGAGGGAGAGAGAGAGACCAAACCCCTACATTGAGAAAACCAGCGGAGATCGGCGCCTCGGCCTGCTCGTCTCTCTCGCTCTCTGTTTAGACACAGACGGTAAAAGTTTAGACACAACTCAGAAATACCATCAATCAGGGTGTTTTATTTTTAAATTTGTTATATTTTGGAAATTGACCGGATGCTCTATGCCGTTCCTGTGTCTGACTTCCTGCCCAGCTTGACACATTCGCTCACGAATCGAGAAAATCTTAGACCAGACGCTGAAACGATCGCTGCAGGCCGCGGCCATTCGGCGCCTTCCGCGTCCTGTGTGCACGGCCACATTGGTTACATGGGCGCGGAAAGAATTTTCGTCGGCATTCGGCGCCATTCGGCGCCTTTCGTCGCCGTTCCGCGTCCAGTGTGTCCCCGGCATACTCAGAGTTTGCTGAACCCGCTTCTTGGAACAGGCCCCAGGACACTTAATCCCCGAAGATCTCCACATATGATTTTGGTAAGACATAAACAACTCGGGCTATTTTCCATCTCATATTGAATGTATGAATACTAGTAGGTTCGGCGTGTGTCACATTGAAGTTATAATAAGGCTTCTAAGTAGCAGGTTGTTGACATCTTAACCCACTTAGATATTCAATGATAGTATATCGTTACACTGTAATTGAATGCCAGTGTAAACCTCCAGGACAACTATACAAGCTGATCATTTCCATAATGCAAACAATTGTAGTCTACAGTTCTACTGACAGTGCTCTTGGTCTTTGTAATTCGGTGACAGCCTGCAGCCGAGCCTGCAGTCATTCACTGCAATATTAATATAAAACCTTCAGAAACTGATGCGTGCAGTCCTAAAATCTGTCAATTTAATGTTATCTTGCTTATCGGCGAACGGGAACATATGACTTAAAGGACAATTCCGGGATTTTTAAACCTGGCCTCTATATCCACAAAATCGCCTATTATACCGCAAAATAGGTCCAAAAAGTTTCGTAATTGCTCCGGTAGATCGGCTCACGCCGGGGACACACTGGACACGGAAAGAAAAGGAAGCGCCGCGACCGGCGCCGATCGAGCAAGAAGGAGTTTGGCTTGTTCACACCGGCACCGAACGGTGCCGATCTCCGCTGGTTTTCTCAATGTAGGGGTTTGGTCTCTCTCTCTCTCTCTCTCTCTGCTTGTGCGTGTGCCTGCTCGTCTCTCTCTCTCTCTCTCTCTCTCTCTCTCTCTGCTTGTGCGTGTGCCTGCTCCTCTCTCTCTCTCTCTCTCTCTCTCTCTCTGCTTGTGTGCGTGTGCCTGCTCTTTTCTTCCAAATTGACCGGATGCTCTATGCCGTTCCTGTGTCTGACTTCCTGCCCAGCTTGACACATTCGCTCACGAATCGAGAGAATCTTAGAAAATCTTGGACTTCTCCTTGAGCTAGACTTTAGTTTTCTGGTTAAAAAAATGTCTATTTCTGTTGCGATCCTTTCAGTAATGTTGTCAGACACTTGGATAAGAACACGAATAACAATCTGAGCCTGTCAGTGACAAAAACAAGCACTTTTAGTGGACGTACTTTGACCGCGCCTCTATGCCCGCAGGATTACATTGCCATTGAGCCGACTGCCGACCTGAGCCGATCTACCGGAGCAATTCCGAAACTTTTTGGACCTATTTTGCGGTATAATAGGCGATTTTGTGGATATAGAGGCCAGGTTTAAAAATCCCGGAATTGTTCTTGAAGAGCTTTTCCCGATCGTTAGGGTCCACTCTTCAAATCGGCACATGTACAATCCAGCAAGCAGCTCTCATTTCGGTGAAATTCCAACTTTTATATATGGTTCGCCTGTTATTCCCACAATCTTCTTCCACCAAAATACACCGTGGTGGACAGAAGAGAGCTGTTTCAACCGATTACAAAAATTATTTATTCATTGAAAATAATTGCTGCTTGATGGATATTCTATATGCTGATTTTACCAAAAGACCATAACGATTCGAAAAGTCTTGTTATCCCAGGTATGTGCGTTTGCTGATAAGCACGGCAGAAATCGCGAGATGTTTTATTTTATTTTTTTTACAAATTTTATTTATAAAGTTTTCAATTTCTTTTAAAACATACATACATCACAACAAAAACAAAAACAAACACAAACCACAATACAAAAACAGAACAAACTGCCAGTTCACAAAAAATAAGAGGTACAGTATGAATAATGTGCAAGTCCATGCCAGTCCAAGTCATGTGGTATCCAGATAATAAAAAATAAAAAAATGTTATAGGAGTCTGAAAGGCCAGCCCCAAACAAGGTCAGGAGGGCGGGTCATGATGGCGGGTACATAAACATTGCACAACACAGTACATGGCAATACAGTGCAAGGGTTAAAATGAATAAACAAATAAAATCTAACAGCTAGTCCTCAGGACGTCTATCCCTGTTAATGTACTCAATGAAGGGTCCCCAGACCTTAAGAAACTTAGGATATGTATTTGACAGAGTGTATCGAATTTCTTCAAGATATATAGAGGAAACCATGTCATTTAACCATTCTTTGAAGCGAGGAGGAGGGACAGATTTCCAGTCTTTCAGAATGACCCTTTTTGCTATAACCATACTGAACATAAGAGCTTGTTGTAAAGCAGGGGGAAGAGTAAGAGAAAGTTCAGAACAACCTAGAATTGCCAAAAAACAGTGAGGACCTAGCTGGATGTTGTATATGTCACTATACATACGAAAGATGTCACCCCAAAAGCTGTTAAGCTTAGGGCAATACCAGAAAAGATGACCTAGGGTCCCGTCAGCTGACTTACACCTGTCACAAGTGGGAGAAACTGAGGGGAAGATCCTATTCAATTTGGTTTTGGAAAAGTGTAACCGGTGGGTGACCTTAAACTGAATGAGTTGAAGTCTAGCATTGATGATCGCGAGATGTTTGAATGGAGTTTGGAATGACATTTTCTCCATACGAGATGTAGCTACCAAACCCCTCAGAAGATTTTTCCTGCCTTGGCCACTAATGTCTTCTGTTCACCCACCATCAAGGGAAGTCAAAACAATGTTATTACAGAAACCTCATCCTTTTAAAGCCATGTGTTGGTAGTCAGGGATGTTCAGTGTTTGTTTTTGCTTATTGAAGAGAACAGTACTGTTCTCATCATTCAAACTGAGTGGTCCTCAAAGAATGAGTGGCTCATTTACTGTGATGTTATGTAGTCCTACAGCAATGTATTAATACATTTGTAATTAATGTTGTGGTAAATAAAAAGGAGAAGCTGTGTAAACGTTCAGTCTGTGATCATCATAGGGCAAACAAGCACCAACAGAAACATTAATCAATTATATTTTCTGAAAAGTATGAATTTCTGCTTTTCCCCCTTAAAAATACACTGTTTTCATATAATTTACACCAGTGTGATACTACAGTACTTAATATGATTTATACTATACATTTTGTCTTAAAGATTAATGTCAGCCTAAAAAGGTTGGTACACTAAGTTTAGGTAGAGTTATGCATGTTTATGCATTTATAACATTATCATATCATATGTTAAAGGAATACACTGTTTTTGGCAATCAAGGTCTATGATCAACTTACCACAAGGAGAAGATTGCAGTTTATCTGCTGTGTGACTAATATTTAAAGTGCTACATTACATACATTAACACCTGCCAGCCTGTACTATCCACTTAACACATACACAGTGTGCTAAAGCATTGGCATGCATTGTGGTGATCTAAGACAAAATACAACACATGGAGGAAAGAGTGCATTTGGGTGTATTCCATTATCGAAGTACATTTTTAACCGTATCATATTGAGCCCAGTATGGCTATCAGGCAGTGATCTGGTGGTAAATAAAAGCTGGACTATGGTGTCCAGTTGGTGATCATCGTATGACAAACAACCACCAATCAAACAAAAATAAACCCTAGTTAAAAATAAACATTAATTTATGCTTATTTCCCCCTTAAAAGACCCTGTCCTCATATAACATCGGTTTGATACTACTAACTATGCTGTAGACTAGAAATTTGTCATTAAGATTCTAAAACAGGGCGAACTCGACGCAAAGAAAAAGGTGTGTAAACTATGTATTGATGGCTATTGGGCCATTCCCAGTTTGAGGAATGACATGGTATTTATTAAAGGTTTTAACATCAATGAATCATCACCACATTGATCATGAGACAGTATGATTACCGCAAACAAATGAGGCCATCGTATTGCCACCGGGAGGGATTTGGAGGGCCATCTGTTGGGTTGCTTTATGGCACAAAGGGAGATTGCTTTACAGCACAAAACAGGAAGAAGGCACTTTTCTTCTTTTCACACCATTTCGCCTGGGGGCAGTACTTTACATCTTATGTCACAGTGCATTTAGGAGCCACTTTTCAAATCGGCACTAATACACTCCACCAAGCAGCTCTTATTTGAACAAAATCTCAACTTTTAGAAATGGTTCACACTGCTCGCTACCACCCTCCATGGTGCATTTTGGTTGGAAGCAGATTGTGGGGATTTTTTTTTAAATCAGTGCTACTTGGTGTATTTTATCTTTGTCAAATTGAAAGAAGAAAGAGAAAATTCTACATGTAGGACCTTTAAACCAGCTTCTACATTTTCCTCCTTCCTCCTCTCCTCAGTCCCTTCTCAGCTGATTGGCATGCTGCCTGTGCTGGTGGTCCATGGAGGGGCGGGGCATGTCCCCAATGACCGGGCTGAGCTGTCATGTTCAGGGGTGCGCTCAGCAACCCGGGTGGGGTATGCCGTCCTCCAGGGAGGGGGCAGTGCTATGGACGCTGTGGTAGAGGCTGTCACTCAGCTGGAGAATAACCCCATGTTCAACGCAGGTACTGCATAACCCCCCACGCCAGGGTTTACACAATTAATCTTACATATGTCATATTTTCTGTACATATGGCTCCTCGTATATATGCATATCTTCCCTTTAGGACTTACATCATCAATTCATAGAAGTAGGCATACATTGCACACAAGAAATCATAGATTATAAAACAAACAAAAAAATAAGGTTACATGTTGAAGAGTTTAATTCCAAAACAAGACACCCACCATTTGAAAATCATCATCAGACGTTTTTGCTTATATAATTTTTGACAATAAAGCTTGGCCATATTTACCTCATTCCTCCTATGTAAAATCACATTTCAGGCTGCGGGTCCGTACTTAACGCTAAAGGAGAGGTCGAGATGGATGCCATAGTGATGGATGGGAAAACCCTGGCTAGCGGTGCCGTGTCTGCCGTACGCAAAATAGCCAACCCTGTTCAGCTAGCAAGACTGGTTATGGATAAGGTACATACAGTTACATAATGGATGTATAAGGTACATACAGTTACATAATGGATGGATAAGGTACATACAGTTACATTAGATTAGATTAGATTCAACTTTATTGTCATTGCACAGTAGAGTACAGAGTACAAGTACTGAGACAACAAAATGCAGTTTGACATCTAACCAGAAGTGCAAATAGCAGTAAAGTGCAGAGTAGTGGTAATATAAATATTAATATTAAATATTAAATAAACAGTAAGGGATAGATATGAATATGCTAAGATATATACAGTATAATAATACAGTACATAATGGATGGATAAGCTATATACAGTTACATAATGGATAGGTACATACAGTTACATAATGGATGGATACATACAGTTACATACATTATGTGCCACTACATACTACCTATAAGTATAAAGATATAGATATACTGAACATTCAAACACAATCAAACTCATTCATGCATATATGTAGACACAAACGTAACTGCCAGATCTGCATCTGAACATGCCACTAACAATTTCATTCAGGTATACAGACACCCAAGAACCCAAATAAGATATAATGTCTCTTGATGTGTTAAAAAATGTGCTCACTGTATTACCAGTAATTATGTATATCTTTGTAATACTTCATAGATGTTGTTTTGAGTACAGGATTCTGGTCCTTTGACCTCTGTTTCAGACTAGTCATGTGTGTCTGACAGCGGAGGGTGCCAGTCAGTTCGCCCAGGCCATGGGCGTCCCCGAGGTGCCCGAACAGTCCCTCATCACGGACTATTCCCGCGTGCGCTGGGAAAAGAACTCGTTACCCAATGCCAACCCTGTGGAGTGCCAAATGTGAGACAGAGCAGTGCATAAAACTTCTTTCCATTTTTAAACAGAATTAAGTTGACGCTGCTATAAGAACAAACCGTGAGAACTGTATGGTCAGGGTGCATTACCAAAACAACAATTCTTCTACACAATGCAAGCAACTTGGGTTGATATGTCACTTTATTCTGACCAATTGTGGTAGGTGTCAGAAAAGTACGCTTTGACCAAGAAAAAAATCATGTATTTTTCTCTCATGAAAAAAATCATGAATGTTTTTTGATTGCGTTAACGTAGCTAGCTAGCAAGCGGTTTCCTTCAGAGCTTCAAATTCCTTCAGAGCTTAGACCCCAACGATGGAGGCAAGCGTTCTGCAAGCATCATTTTGGAGACATTTTTTCCTGTAGTCTTTCAAATAAAAGTTGTAGAGAACAAATGAGTGTGATCAACTTCAAGTTTCCCTGGTAGCTCAGTTCTCATACTAATACCAGAATAATGTTCAAATTGGTTCTAATTTGTTCCAATCAACAAGGGAGAACATATTGGAAAATATTTTGGCATGCCCAAGAAAATTCTATGGAATAGGAAGTAGTGCTACGATTCAAATGGCTGTTGTATGTGAATATATGTGTGTGTGTGTGTGTGTGTGTGTGTGTGTGTGTGTGTGTGTGTGTGTGTGTGTGTGTGTGTGTGTGTGTGTGTGTGTGTGTGTGTGTAGGGGGAAGATGGGCACAGTCGGAGCAGTGGCAGTAGATGTGGATGGCAACATAGCCTGCGCAACCTCCACGGGCGGGATGCTGAACAAGATGGAGGGACGGGTGGGCGATACAGCCTGCATAGGTCAGTCCTCCTTAGATCCATGGTCCTGATTTAAAGCTGCATTATGTACAAGCACCTTATCAGTCTGGTTCATGAAGTGGGGCTGTGACAGGGAAGACTGGCCCCTCCCCCTTCATTGAGCCGCTGTAGATTTGTTCTATTCAATCCCAATGAGGTTTTGGAGTCGGTAGGTACACTGGCGCAAAGGTTTTCTGCGAGCACAGGAAGTGACAAATCTAAACAAATCTAAACTTATGAGCCAACAGCTCCGAAGCAGCAGCGAGCTAGCGCCTCGGCTATCGCTACAGAAAGCTAAGGGTAGTGAAGTCCTCAAAAATACAAACAGTTACCTCCCGCTGCCACTGGGGGCCGCCAACGACTAAATTAAATGCTAAACAGTGAAAATGTTTTTAATCAAACTTTGTTATTGGTTTTTGCTGCACAAAACGACAAAAGACAGTCCTTCCAGGAATTAGTGATTTTGCCAAATAAGATATGGCCAAATAAGAATGCTTGAAATGAGTTGGACTTTTATTCAGCCTAGAGGTGGAATAATAATAATAAATGCATGAGTAAGAGTTGTAGTTTTATTCAGTGTGCAGGTAGAAGAAGAGGAGTCATTTTCTTTTCGTTTCAACCTGTATTGCAATAGTTTATATCCTGAGCCTGTGTTTTTTTATACTGTTAGTCAGAAGAACACAAAGTCTACCTCAAACAGAAATGGGCACTTTTTAAATGAACTATAAAGTCGTATGATCATAAACCGGTCAAATGGACTGAATTTATTTGGTGCTTACTGTGCTGATATTGAGCTGAAGGTTTATTAATTAAGAATGGAATCCAAGCACAGTGTTTTCTTTTGAAGTTGAGCCCATGTTTTTTCAGAAAATAAATAGTATTTATTATATAGTATTTCCAGTATTTTCCAGTATTTTCTGTGATATACAGTAGGTCTATGCTTATTATCATTTCGCTTCTAAAGGACAAAGAAATACTGCTGTGGGATCCGCGGGCGAGATGCTTGGTCACATCAACTCCACTTTGGCTGAAGACGCTGACGTAAAGGTTAGGGAGAGAACCAGGGAGAATGTTGACCAACAGAGATAAGTTAGACAAGATCCTAGTCAATAAGAAGGTTGTTGTAAGAGTGACTCAGTGAGTCTTTTCCAGTCTGTTTGGCCTTTGACCGGTAGGAGTTCAACAAGGATGTGTGGTTAGCATACAGAGCCATTTTGGTTAATAGTTTACTATGGGCTGTAATAGCCACTAACCACATACAACATGTTGAAGAATGTTATAGAGTCTCCACACACTGAAAAATAATCTCTTAGTATTAGGGTTTTACTTAAGTTTCGATTTGTCCCTTCCTGGGTGGGCAAACTGTCCCTACCCAACACCAAAATTTCATTTGGGCAAATAGGGGGACTCTAGGGGGACTCGTTTAAAGCTAAAAAAAAAAATTCCAAATCTGGAATGTATATAATTTAAAGCCCAGTATCGGCCCAATATATCGGTCTATATCGTATTGATGTCCAACACACTGCAAGGACAGAGGCTAAATCGTCTTATTGTGGGTTTCCACTGAGAGTGTGGCAACAGTGTCGAGTGGATTTTGTCCCCCGTCAGCCCATCTTTCTTCAGTCCCTATCAGTAAATGAGTGATTAGACCGTCACGAGTCAACGGCCAGGATACAACCCCATCCTTTTCCAGTGAATGACCGTAGTTGTTGGATGACCAGTAAATGGAAAGGTCGGATAAATAGTTCAACTCAAAACCAGATAGTCACCATTTGACAAAAGTGGCACCAACCACTCAAATAAAAAGGATAGCAGGCAAGTAAAGTCGAGCTTTGCCGCTGGATGCTCTGTATTTGTAACAGATATTGAATGATAAACTTTATTATGAATTGTGTCCTCTCCGGTAACTAAACCTCAGTGTACTGTAAGCAGTACAAACTGTTACTCATTCTAAACATATTGGGAAATGGGACTAATTGGACCAAATGAAAAGTTTGTTAAAAGCTAAAGCATTACTCTGCCATCTAGTGGCGTGAATGTGTAATTGCATTGTCACGCCACCAACATCCTGCAAAAGAGTTTGTTTGATGGGTTTGATGCCAAAATGAAAAACCTTGATCCACGGGTTGAAAGATTTGGCTTCAAGTCTTCCATGTTACATTCACATTTATGCTTTTAGCTGCTGGCATCTAGTGATGTGCAGCATAGACCTTAAAACTGCATGTGTGTCTGTCTCAGGCTGTGGGGGCTATGCCGACAACAAGGTGGGAGCGGTGTCGCCTACAGGCCATGGAGAAGCCATCATGAAGGTCACTCTGGCCAGACTCATCCTGTTCCACATGGAGCAAGGTAACACACACACACACACACTCAGTTACACACATATGCTCACACACGGACATATCGGGGTCAACAAACATCCCCAAAAAGTCAGTTTTTCAAGGATTTTTGAGACCTTTCTCCACTTCACGAAAAGGCAAGAGGGAATTATGGCTGAAGTCTTCATCATGTTTGAATAAAGATTAAAAAAAACATAAATTTATTCCTTCAGCACACTTGGTCACTTTATTATTTATTACACCTCCTATTTATGCAAACAGTTCCACACAGTGAGTATAAATAAGGTTCAGTTACTGTTCGACAAGATGCTGATTTCAGCCACTTTTAACACGGTATGATGGTTGCTGCCTGGGTTTTTAATGCACTAATTCAAGTGAAGAGTACGAAATATTTGAAATGCCACATGTATGCAAAACAGTGCAAAACAGCAGTATATATATATTCTGAGCCAAAGGAATGAATGGTTTGAAAGAAGTGAAAAATGTATTTGGAGTTTTTTTTGGTTAGGAGGGGCAACCTGGACCATTGGCGCTAGCTATAAAAAACACCAGTATTATCCTTTAAATCATGCATCCAGCCAGATCTAAGATTTACTTGAACAGCAAAAGAACCTCTTGACCCTGCCTGCATACTTTATACTTATTAGTGTAACCAATCAAGTGGCCCTTGAGTGTAAATTTGTTTCCTTTGCTGTATCCTGTTGCTAATTGATGCTGCACCGACCGTTTCTCCACGGGGATCATGAAAGTTTCTTCCCGTCTTATCGTACCTTATTTCTTCTCTTTTTCTGCTGCCAGGTCAGTCAGCGGAGGCGGCCAGCAACTTGGGACTGGCCTGCATGAAGGAGAGGGTGGGGGGGCTCGGTGGGGTGGTGACAGTGGATCCCGAGGGCCACTGGGCCGCCTGCTTCTCCTCCCTGCAGATGGCCTGGGCCGCAGCCCAGAAGGACACCCTGCACTACGGCCTGAAAACCGGGGAGCACTTCACCCAGAGCATAGGAGACTTCACCCACGCTGATGGAGAATGCAATCCATTTGTTTTTTTTAAAGGCCAGCGCTGATTAAAACAGGGAATAATCCCTCGAAATCATGTTGCTTTTAAAACTTTATTGTCACATACATGTCTTATTATTTGGGGCTGATATTTTTAAAGTTGATCGACGATATTTAATATCTTTAAATTTGACAATTTTCATGCCCAAACAAAATAAATACCAGGATTCAGTTCTCCCTGGAATTGTATTCTTCTCAGGGTGGAAAATGGCCAGTATTGATCAATTCTACAATAAATATGTAATCAATCAAACTGCATCATATCCATCACATCAGAGGTGGACGACCCTGACTGGCCCATATCTGATTTTTAACAAAAGGACCGATACACCGATATATATCATTGTAACAATGCAGTTCCACTTTTGAGCCTGGGTCTTTATTGGCCTCCATGTGAAAACAATGGAGACCACCGGGAAAAAAAGACCACATCGAATCTAGCTCACCGTCCCAAGACTGTGCGTCTTTATTTCCACTCCCGTCTCTCCTTTACCAGTGTGAGAGATTAGCGTCTCTAACTCCTATTGATAACAATCAGGGTCTATTTTGGTTTTGAACCTACATCTACTAATACAAGTATTGTAATTTCCATATCTTTTTAAAAAAACAAATACTAATTTTGAACATGTGTATCATCTGAGAAAATGTGTCTTGATTTTTTATTTTTCAAATTCTCATTTTCTGTAACAGTACTTATGAAAGCAGTGGTGGCTGTTTTCCTGCTGTGGTGGATTCATTATGAAGGTTTTATAACTCCTAACCAGAGCCAGTATGTGTAAAGTGCTGCTGATCAGATGTTTGTCAAAGAAAATCAATGATGATGGCAATAAATGCCTTTAATCAACGACCATTGTGTGTTCCATACCTCATCTGCCCTTTCAAGTCTGAGTGTAGGAGTGCACCAATGTGTGCACTATGTGATGCATCCACCAGATGGCGCCATTATAATAATATTAACACTGAAACACCCAGCTTCTGTCTCGTGTCACTTTTCTTGGTCAGGCTTCCTCTCTTAGTCCTCTTTGCCTCGATGCAACTGAAACCAAAGAGCGTCATAGATGAATTCATGTGGATGCCATTTGGATTCCCTGTGATGTGTTACGGTAAAGAAACAATGAGAAGCAGTCGCTTGAAGCTGCTGTGGTGCACCCCGACCGCTGAGGAACAAATCCTTACCAGGGTGGGAAATAGAGCGGAGAGGCACGGGGATTTCGCTGGTACTCATTTCCAAGCACAATGAAAAAATGAAATGAAAAATGAAAAACTTCAAACTGCCTGTCTAAAATAGCCTCTAATACCATATGGGACATATATGTGTGTAAAGTCACTTAAAAAACTCAATTGCGTTGAGTTTGACACATAGGCTGTTACATTGCTACACAGCACAAGCATTTGCCCCTTTGGACAAAAAAAACCCCATCTTGGTAAGGCTTTAAAGGTGCTATGTGTAACATTTTAAATAAATCAGTAACACGTTAATTTAATAATCCAGTCAGTTATTGAGTAAGGTGACCGATGTACCAAACTCCCTAAAAAGTCAGTGTAGACCTTTAAAGAAACATTTGGATTATTTAACTGTTTCTTGGAAACGTGTTTCGCCACAAACTGTAGGTGGGATATCCTCAATAGGTCACATATCCCGGCGCTGCTTTGAGTGTCAACTCTGCCACCTAATCCCCCCCATCTGCTTTTGGTGCTTTGAGTATAAACACTTCTTCACTGACATAGAGGTATTTTAGCTGCCTTTGGACCCTGATACCAGCAGAATTCTGCACTAGTTTGTATCCTAAACAAAGCAGTAATGGGGGTAAGGCAAACAGGCTGGGATGGGCAAAAAATGTATGTGTGTGTGTGTGTATGTACTTCAATCCTTATGAGAACCAGTTTGAGTTTTAGGCCTTCAGAGTAAGGACATTTTGTGAAGTGAGGTCATTTTGGTTGGTCCTCGCTTTTTCAAAGGGCTAGTATAGGATTAGGACTACTTTTTTTTATCTAGTCTCCATCTTTGTCTCTCAGCCTCATCAAATCAAATCAAAATCAAATCACATTTATTTGTATAGCCCTTAATCACCGTTACAGTCTCTAAGGGCTTCACAGTGCCCAACATGTGAAAATAATAAATGGTTAGTACACGACATCCCCCAGCCTTAGACCCTCACAGAGGACAAGGAAAAACTCCCACAAAACCTCACTGGGAAAATTGGGAGAAACCTTGGGAGGGGCTACTCAGAGAGGGATCCCCCTACCAGGACGGTTGGGCATGCAATAGATGCCGAGTTTGGGCAAGCAGCGTATACACTATATATGTCGCTGTGGTGTTCCTGCACTGCACTTCCCAGAGATCACCTGTCTATCAAACAGTGTGTCCAGCACTGTGATGTCTTTTTCCTTGGATTTTCTGTTGATCAAATCAAACTTTATTCATACAGCACATTTTGATGCAATGCAATGTGCTTCGCATGTGGGCCGGTTGGACCAGAACAAACATGGAAAGAGAAAGGCAGTGAAGCCAGTTGCATACTCAGTGTAGCTGGTGAAGTAACAACTGTGAAATGCTTTGTGCATAATCTTGAGCCTGGCAAATTCCAGATTCCTCAAAAGGAATCAATTCCAGCCGCAACCACGGTGTCTTGGGAAGAGGTCGCACGGTTTTCAGGGGTGTGTAGTGGTGAGGGTGGAGGTTAGGGAATGAATGCAGTCAACAGAGGGTCCTCACAATTACAGTGAGACCTAGGTGTGTGTGTATGAGTGTGTGTGTATGCCCCTTTACATAACCAACGTTGCAAGCCACGCAAACTGAAGAATCTCTGCACATAAAAGGAGAGTGTTATTAAAACATTCTCGGCTGATCCGCGTGGAATGAAAAGGACATCAGCGCACAGTTGACCTCCCAGCAGTCAGCGGGGTGGAGGATTTGGAGGTCGCCGCCTCCGCGGGCCCACGCCCAGCCGCCTCCGCAAGGTGAGATTTGGCCCTACTGTGCTTTTTTTTCGGCTATGCACACTGTTGGCTATATTTTAGATGCTGTCAGACCAGACCGGTTGGTTCCTGCACTATAGTTTGTGTCCTAAACAAAGAAATAATGGCGCTAGAGGACAGGTGTGCATTTTGAGTATGTGTGGGTTCTTGTATTTCTGTACTTGTGAGGACCGAATGTTTAGGTTAGAATAAGGTTATGGGCAGAATGAGGGTGATAATCAATCAGATGATCAATATTGCAATATTGGCCCAGGTTGCCATTACATTGGCTAGATTACCTATTTGTTCTTATTTTGTGGTGAGCGAAGGTTAAGGTTAATTTTGGGTTTAGGGTTAAGATTAGAATTAGGATTAGTTTTAGGTTACGGTAAAGGTTAAGGTTAGGCATCTATAGAATGGCTAGGGGTTAGGGAATTAATGTAGTCAGTGAAGGTCCTGCAGGATAGAAGTAAATATCATATGTGTGTGTGTGCGTGTGTGTGTGTGTGTGTGTGTGTGTGTGTGTGTGTGTGTGTGTCTTCAAGGTAAGGTTTGGCCCTACAGTGGTATAGTTTCTTGGCTTTGCACAAAGTCATTGGCCAGCTCTGAAGACTGCATAAACTAGCAAGAAGTAGCCAAGATACAATCGGAAGTAAGGTGATTTTGCCTTCACAATAAAAGTCTCGTTTTTACTCAAACGTTATATTTTATATATTAAGCATTTAATGGATGCTCTTATCCGGAGCGACATACATTGAGTGCAAGAGTGGAATAAGCTTCAATGCCTAGATCAACAAAAATTACAAGAACCCAAAAAAGGAGGGCAAAGGTTAGTATACAACATCCCCCAGTCTTGGACCCTCACAGAGGACAAGGAAAAACTCCCACAAAACCTTTTAGGAAAAAAATGGAAGAAACCTTGGGAGGGGCTACTCAGAGAGAGATCCCCCTACCAGGACGGTCGGGTGTGCAATAGATGCCGAGATTGGGCAAGCAGTGTATACACAGTGCATAAAAGTTTATTTGGGTGGGACATCCAGATCTGATGCGAATCTGGTCGAATATTGGAAATATTGCAAAGATGATAAAATGCTGTTTTAGTAGTCTCCTTAATATGCAACTCGAATGAGAGGGTAGGGTCAAATTTAACCTCAAGGTTTTTCACATATGGGCTCTGGGAGATTACACAACTATCAAAATTTAGAGTAGGCTACTATCCTCAAACAGATGCCTATGTCTAGCTGGTCCTACAATTAACATCTTAGTTTTGTTTGCATTGAGAAGTAGGAAGTTTAGCGACATCCAACATTTGACCTCCAATCGGCAGGCCTCTAATTTTTGAAATTGGGTGTGATGGGCCTAAGTGTGGGCCTAAGGACAGAGCCTTGTGGCACACCAAAGTCCACATTGCAACACTCTGAGGTAATATTGTTGTAAAAGACGCGGTGTGATCTATCAAGTAGGTAAGACCTACACCAAGAAAGTGCTGATCCCCAGATACCAATATAAGTTTCAAGACGATTCAAGAGTATCACCGTATGGAAGGCTGCACTGTCAAGTAGCAATAGTGCTGAGGTTGAGTTGAGGTTGTTCACTCCAGTTGACATGTTGCAATTTGAGCGCGAATTTTGCATGATCCAGTGAAGCAAAAGCCAGTCCGGTTCAAGCAAGAATGTGTAATCACTAGTCAAATCTACCTACACCGTGTAACACGATCGTCACATCAGTTTTATTTTGAAATTCATGACAGGGAATCCTATTCGTTTGTTATTGCGGTTCGCTTGACACACCGGTCAAGAAAAAGGGGCCGGACTCTTGTCCAGTTTTCTTCCTACAAAACCTGCAGTGTTGACAGGACAGCCTCAGCTGGGACGGTGGGAACTACGGAGGAGACAAGAAGAAATAAAAGTACGACCTGCCTGCTTTTGGGTTAACTTTACAAACTGTTTTCCATCGCCAAGTTCGTTCCTGCTCTGCGGGAGTCACGAAGAAGCTAATCCGTGGAGGACAAGTGACCGGCATCGTCCATGAGGACTCTTGAGTTTATTTTCTGACCCACACCTGACCTCTGCGAGATAAATCCTTCGTCTTACTATTTGTAAAGCAGCAAGAAACTGTTAATGTTATTTAAAAGCACCCTAAACTACAAAGAACAGCAGAACCGGTCCGCTGTGTGCGACACTTAGCGGGGAAGTGTTCACGGTGAGTTGGTCGTCCCTTACCCAGAGAAGTTTCGTTCGTCTTATGGAGAGCTCGTGAAGCAAGAGTGTATTCGGAAAATCTGTCAATTTAAGGTTGCCTTGCTTATCGGTTAAAGTACATACCTGGTAGACCGGGACGTAAGACCTAGATTGAATCACTAGAAACCACTCAATTCGGCATACATTTAATACACCAAGCAGCACGTATTTTAATACAATTTCCACTTTTAGAATTGGCCTGTAATTCCTGGCTATATTGTTCTTTCAGCAGAATACACCACGGAGGGCGGTAACAAACAGTGGGAATCAGTTATAAAAGTTGATGTTTTTAGTTTTTGAAATGTTCTACCAGGCATTTAACTTTGCCGATAAGCAAGGCAGTGTAAAATTGATGGATTTGTTTTAGAAGTGACGTCCTTGCTCACGAGAGCTGAACATATATCCGCGCCAGTTGTCCCGATACTTAACACCGTTGTGGAGTTCAGGCTTGTAATACTTTTCTATATTCTGGTAAATTATATCCAAAGATGAATATGGGTGAAGTATAAGTCGCCTGGACACCTTCTAATCCATACAGAAAAAAATGTTGTTGATATATTAGATTAGACAAATTAGACAAAAGTTGTATTTATACATGACGTTTTGAATATACTTACAGTATATACTTAGAGTATATACTTATACTTAGCCTATATATATACTTATATAGGCTATTATCAATAACAGCACATAGGCAGAAAACGTATTTCCAGTGTCTAAAATATATTTCAAATTAAGGCTAATCTTACGTGTACAAATATATATTTTTGCGACTTTATGTGCATTTGGAAACATCTGTAAACATATTCTGAAGTATTCAGTGTGGAATGCATTTCTATGTGGGGAGTAATGGCTTGCAAGATTAGGCCGCATTAAACAAAATCATGGTACTGTAGTCTGATTTTACATTCAAAATACATACCCATAATATATGTAATAGCTATTCTGAAATTGTAAGCAATTCCATTGGAGGAAAAAACAAAAGTAATCAGATTACTCTTGTGGAGCTACTTGTGAAAAACTTGCTTGTTGTTGAATCACACTTAACTAAAAAGAAAAATGTATTTCTATCGTGAGATTATGGAGACAAATATCAGTTCAAATATCAAATATCAGTTGACATAATACCATTATCAATTTGTATTTTGAAGTAAACTAGACTACTCCAAAAATAATCGTAAGTAATCACATAATATGTTAAAAGAAAAAAATCACCGTAAAACACAAAAACAGCTATTGGCGATGTAACGTGTATTTGTGGTTCAAATTTGTTGTGTTTGGTGGTGTATTTTTCATATTCCTGTGATTAATTGGCCAAACGTAGACGATGTGACATCACGTTGAGATATTTCCAGCGCAGTTAGAATGGAGTTTAACAGGATAATTTTTCACTGATATAAAACATCAAGGGTAAGCGTCAGGTTTTGGTGTCAGTCACTTTACTAATTGTTTTATGTTAATGTATAGTATACATCATAGTAACTAGTATCAAACTGGTGTAAATTGTATGAATATGGGATCTTTTAAAGGTGGAAAGATAAAATATAATTAATTTTTGTTACTATTGGTGGTTGTTTTCTTTATGATGATCACTGACTGGAGGTCTTAGTTTACCCTCCTTTTTATTAACCACTACATCACTGGGCAGACAGTTTAGAGAATTAGGTGGGTAAACAGTAATCTGTAGCGGATTGCATACTTAAAGTGACCTCCCCAGCCTTGCCTTTCAGCCATCCCATTTCCCCCCTGGGATGATGGGTTGGTTTGGTTCCCAGGCAAAATGGGTCTCTGGAAGACAGAGGATAGTCATTCACAGTGAGAGGACTGGGAGGGAAGTGTTGGTTTTATCCCAACAAGATAAGACTCCAAATAGAAAAAAAACAACAACTTAAAGGTATATACCAAGTTTTTGGAAGATGGGTCTGTTTGTCAACTTTAAGCTAACTCAACTAAAATCATCCATGTGTCTAACACTGTAGCATACACTATGTTGATTGATAGTAGGCTCCGTGCTAACACTATAGCATACACTATGTTTTGTGATACAGTATAGGCTACTAGCATTATTCAAAATGAGAAGACTGACCTTTTTAATAAAAGGTTGTTAGTTACTATCACTCAACATAGTGTATGCTACAGTGTTAGCATGGAGACCAGAGTCAACAATCTACTGGGGACACATGGATGATTTTGGTGTCTACGTTCTCAGAGCTTAATGGCTTAAAGTTGACCAACAGGACAATCTACCAAAAACTTCTTTAACTCAGTACTGTAACACTACTGAATATTGTTGTCACTGCAGCCCAGCAGTGCATCCTCAGAACTGATGTATTTTACAGATTGAATAAATACACCGCTTGGTGTTGTTGTTGTAGAGGTACACAGAAGGTTCTTTGGATATCCAAATGCAAAGTATTTCCCGGTGTGTGAGTGGTTGCATGTGTGTTTGTCTGTATGTGCTTGTGAGGGTATGTGTGTGTGCATGTGTGTGTATTAGTGTGTGCATGTGAAGGTACGTGGAAGAGAGAGTGTGTGTGCCTGTTTTTGTGTACATTTGAGGGTGTGTGCTAGTGTGAGGATTTGTTTGTGAGGGTGTGTGAGTATGTGCATCGCTCTGAGTGTGCATCTTTGAATGTGTGCTTGTGTGTGTGTGTGTGTGTGTGTGTGTGTGTAAGAGGGTGTATATGTGCGTTTATGTAAGTGTGTGTAGATGTGTATGTCTATACGTATCTGTGTGTGTGTGTGTGTGTGTGTGTGTGTGTCTGAGCCGGGTTGTTTGTGTTGATCCAGGCCTCTGGGCTCTTTGTGTTTGAGGAGGGGTCTCCGGCCTCGCTGGGCCGACTGCAGGGTTGCTATGGAGACGATAGGAGCCACTTCCTGGATCCTGGGCTCGTCCTACAATACACCAGGACAGGGAGCTGGGGTCGTACTCACAACTGTATCAAGAAAAGGGAGGAAGGCTAGACAACCAGAGTAGTCTTAAACACACTTACCTATGTTAAAAAACATGAAGGGAAAAGCAGTGTACATATAATGGGTTTGACATACAATACAGTATGTATGTATATGTATGCACATATGTGTATTTACCCCAAATTTATATGATATTATAAATATCCTGGGGGTGATAATTTGTTTGGAATCTATCTCCATCTCCATTAGTTTCATAGTTATGGCTAAAAAAGATCATCGTCTAATGGGAGAAATCCTAGATCTGGATCACCACCAAAATGAACGAGCCTCCAGTATCTGTCTACCAAACTTCATGAAAACTTGTTGATACGATTTTTAGATATCCTGCTGACAGACAGACTAACCAAACTAACTAACCGGTGAAAACCTACAGGAATGTATTATAGGAATATATCAGAATGTCTTTTCCAACTGGTTTCACACGTTCATGCATTAGCTGGTGGTGTTCAGCCTAACCGGAGTGGAAACCAGACTGAAGAACATTAACAAACCAGGAGGGAAGAACATTTGTAGGGCATGGACGCGCTCTGACTTAGGTATGGAAAGTCATGGAAGAGTCCTGGAAGTTTAGATTCACAGTGAGAGCCCTGAAGCAAGACAAAAAAATAGCTTCTTTTAAAAGTTTTAAAGGACGATCTCGTCTGAAAGGTCGGGATGTACTGTTTCTCTCAATTCTCCATTCAATTACTTTATTGGCGTGATACTCCCAGTAGTAGTACAGTACACAAAATGTAAATTTTCAGAAGCCGACAAACAAGAGTTTACACATTCAAACCATATTGAGATGATAAATTATTTGGTTTGAAAACATGCATTTTAAAACAGTGCATCATTATAAGTATAATAAAACAAAACTGAGAACTAGTTATGCTAGTCAATATATGATTTGTCTCTCAAACTATTGTTGGCCTACTTTACTACTTTACTTTCTGGCTAAGAAGTTGGCATATTTTTATCTTCTTAATTTAAGGTTACTGAGGGATACTGAGGAACAACTGAATGTAAAATACGTGCAATATGAAAAAGTGAAATATATGCAGTGATAAAAGTAAAGTTTCTGTTTTTTTGGTTAGGCATCCAGTGAGGTTAAGCACAGGGTTAACATAGAGGTCAAGGGTTTTATAATCAACTTCTGAAGTGCCACAGAAAAAGTAATCCCGGGAGGGCCGAGGCAAAGTTTCCTGCAACCCAAGGGTGTCGAGGAACATTAACTTGTCTCCTTTTAGGAGTTAACAGTGTTAATAATCAGTGTTCTGGTGTCACGGGCTGCTAGTTCTGTTAGCGTACGGCGCCGTGATCGGAATAACCGACCCAATACACAAGGTCAAACAGTCGCTTGCCCTCTCAGAGAGAGGGAGAACAGAGAGAGTTGATTGGAGGAGGAAGGGAGGGGGTTAAGAAGAGGGTGGGATTTGTGCTATCAGATAAAGAATGGAAACTTTTAGGAAAGCTTGAGCTTCACACACACACATGCACACACTCACTCGTGTGAAGGTGGTAGCCATTGGCAAACTTTGTTAGTGAAGGTTAAAAGCTGAGAAACGTGAATTGTAAAGTCAAGGGCAAAGGTAGTATGTGAACAATGGAGTGAGAAATCCACATTAGTGTTTATTTTGGAGTTAAATATCACTGTCTATGGAAGAAAAGGTTCTTTGAGGAGATCGGCTGTTTACCCGATGGCATTAACCAAGGAGGAACATTACAGTTCTCCTTCATACTGCACTTAGCTGCTATCACATGAAAACCTATGAACTCAAATTTTGTGTTTTTTTTTTCACTAGAGATGTTTTTTTTATGCTCTTGGGTAAATTTCATGAACCCAAGGCTCATGAAACCCATTGGAAACCCATAACGGAGCATCCAAAACGCATCATCCGTATCAGGAAGATCCAATCCCGATAGTTTTATGAAATCGTGAGAAGGTTATTTTGGAGACACTAAAACGGCAGAGGAAACGGGAGAGTGGGTGCTATTCTTTTCCTCTCCATTACCTATGGTTTATTTTTCTGAAGCTTGAACCAAATCCCATTGAATGACTTTCCTTCATTCTACTCAAAAGGGTGTACCTTCTATCTCTCTCCTTGCATCTTATTCTATTTCCTTTCCTAGTATGTATCCTATATCCTCTCCTATATTTCCTACATAATATATATATGCACTCCTTAAATCTGGTTGCTTCTAATATTTGTCAATCTAGGAATTGAAGCTGTTGCAATGAATTGTTCCCACTAGTCATGGAATTTCTGGAATATCATGGAATTGTAAGAGGTGTATTCTAGCTCTGGGAATCTGCGAAATTCTCTGGGGAAGTCAGGGAACATCAGGAAATCTACACTTTATAGAAGAATGTATTTTCCAGCTTGTTTCCCACATTCATTGCAGTAGTTGGTGGTTGTCAGCCCAGCTGGAGTGGAAACTGGACTGTTCACCCCTTTCAAAAAAAATAACAAACCAGGAAGGAAGAACATTTTTAGGCCACGGAAGTGCTATGACTTAGCTATGGAAAGTCCTAGAAAAGTTAAGGAATTGTACATCGGGGCCGCAGTGGGAACCCTGCAAATCTGAAATCTACCAACCTGACCAGTACATTGAATGTGGGAGGTTCAGGTGAATGCTAGTGGGTAGCAGAAGAATCCCAATGCATGTTACACTCAGTCACCAATTACACTTTAGTGACAGAGAAAAGAGGAGCTGGGGTCAGGAGCATTACCAAGTTACGTGCTGGTAGCTCCAGGGACTGTAAAGGTTAATGGACACAGTGAACAATGTTGTTTCCAATGGGGTGTGCTCTGAAATTAAACCAAGATTGGTTTAAACTCTCCAGATTGGTTTAAACTCACCTTTGATGTCTTGTTTTTGCTATGAACACAACAATTAAATAATGCGTTATAGCGGGACACTAGTAGATGTTTAATTTGGTGCCATCGTGTGGCAGGTGATGTTCAGCAACAGCATAAATGCAAGTCTTTTTCCCTCTCTCTACACAAGCATTGTGAGATTTCAATAGAAAAGATAATTTTAGAAATTTAGTATGGTGTATGACTACCTTAATATAACCAGGAGAGAGGTGAAAATGAACTGGGAAAACATTTTGGCAGGACTGCGACCGGCCTCTTTGTTTCCGTGTTCGGAGGTCATGTGCCAATGCCTGCTCCGCTGGCTTCCCCGCGCGCGCACACACCCACACACACACTGCTTTTTGGGAAGTCTACCCTGTGAGTGTGTGTCCATGGATGAGCATATGAGCACTGAATCTGAATCTGTGATTGTGTGTGTGGCAGTGGCAGGTGGGGTGTAGGGGGTTATACAGGTGTGTGTGTGTGTGCGTGAGAGAAAGAGTTCACATGTTTGCCAGTGGGTATGGTCCATGAGGTAGAAATGGGGCTCAGCTATGATTTTTGGAGGAGGAAGGAATGCTTTGATGAATGAGGCCCTAGATCCGAGTAAGATTCAACGTTCCTCTGTGTGTGTGTGTGTGTGTGTGTGTGTGTGTGTGTTGCATTTACCAGATCAGAGTGGTATCCTCTTGTTCATTCTCTTGTTTTCCTGTGTATCATCCCGGCTCTATGCCATAGTTTTTCATCTATGACTTTGTAAGCTGCAGGGTTGGGACGTAGTTGCAGGCAATATGTTAGGCAAGTCCCCAATGGTAGAAATATGGTTATTTAAAGGTCCCATACTATCCACACTTAACATGCTATTTGTTATTAGTGTGTTTCAGAGTATGTAGTATGCAGTACATACCAATAAGTATGCAGTAAAGTAGCATGTTAGTATCCCGTTCCGAACTGGGTAGTTAGCATGAGCAGCAATAGCCACCGTGGCTGAATAGACAAAGAAAAGCCAGCTACAGAAACTCAAACTCCATCAACAGAAAATCCAAGGAGAAAGACGTCACAGTACTGGACACACTGTTTGATTGCCAGGTGACCTCTGGGAAGTGCAGTGAGAAACACCACAGCGATGAGTGCTGAGAGACAAAGATGGAGACTAAATAAAAAAAACACCACAGCAATGAGCGCTTAGCACCAAAAATATCAACAAAGTTTTAAAAAAAGTGAAGCTTTCACAGATTACCACTTTAAACCTTGAATCAATAAATATTTGTTTGCAAGATAATTAATTCTCCTTTGTCTCTCGGGCTGAAGAGCAAGAAACCCTGTTGCACGTGTTCATTTTGGCCCTTCAGATGACTCCTACACCTGTGTTATGTGCCAGAGTCCTTGATAAAGCTCAGTCGGTGTGTTAATGTATTTGTGGTCTAAGAGAAGTGCCCCTTAAGTGGATAAAAGAACACAAAGACATGGAACTTGTCACACTTTAAAGGAAAATTCCACCTTCAGATACTCTCACACTGTTATATATATATCGTCAATCTGTCATGTCCAATGCATTCCAGGGGTTAGAGGTGAAGTGTTGTACCCACTTCCCCTCAACCTGCCTCGTCTACCTCGCTTACTGATTAACTACATTTCCCAGAATGCCTTTCAACAACCCCCAGAGAATGTGCCCGAACTTCCATCCAGCTAAGTGTAGCATTTTCAAACAACAATATATGATCTTTAAATTCGTTGTGATACTTGGGTATAATTACTGTAAACAAATGAGACCATGGTCGAGACCATTGGTATTACATGCCAGTAGTATTCCCAAAATGAAGACAACATTTCCTTTAAACCCAGTTGTTTCCTGTCACAAAATGTTGCTACCTCAGCGGATTTTATTGCTCTCCCTCTTTGTCATGATTGATTCCTTAGTCAGTGGTTTTCTCTTTAGCTTTACTGAAGAGGATAAACATGTTGGAAGGGATTTTTCCATCTTCCTTTCTCTCCTTCCACCATCTGCTACAAACTCTGAAAGCTTTAGATCCGTTAGCGCTGGACGAACAGCGCCCTCTTCCTGTTTTGTGCCGTAAACCAAATCCGACTGTAAAATGCAGTGTTGAGGCTGGTAGCGGCTGCCAATCTTTTTAGTAATGGTCCTGTTTGTTTACGGTAATTAAACTAATGTCACAAAATGAATGTGGTAAAGATTTATTGTTGCTAAAATGCTACATGTAGCTCCTTGGAAGTCATCAGTCGTTGCTCCACTTGTAAACGCGTTTCAACATTTTGGTGGCAAATGATATTAGATGCAGGGCCTTAGAGGATTTAGTGAATTGACACCCTTGGCACACACCCAAATTCTTGCAAACTGATTTTACACAACTATCACGTTGTTTCTCTCTCACACAGATACTGCCATTCTCTTAACCAATATTGTATATTTATTGTACCGGTGTATATATTCAAACTAGTAGGAGACACTGTGAGCAAAGGCTAGAAGTCAGCAGTGCTTCCACCTCCTTCTCCTCTTTCTCCTCCCTCCTCTTTTTCTCCTGCCTTCCTCCTCCTTCTCCTGCTCTCGCTTGCCCTCTCTCCCTCTTTGCTCTGTGTGTTAGCCGGTTGCCAAGTGCTAAGAATCTGGGGAATGCAGGATTGCAATGTTCTGATAAAGTTTGCTTTGTTCCCCCAGTGACGAGAGAGAGAGAGAGAGAGAGAGAGAGAGAGACATACAGTAAGTCTACGCACATTACACACACCAACACATACAGGTTTGCTGTAGGCAGATATAGGTGTGTGCAGAGATTCTACATACATGTAGAAGATATAGTACAGAGGACACACATGCCTAGCAGCTAACACACTGCGAGGTATTCAAACACATCTCATCTCAAATCTCATTCTGCTGTAGGCAGGCGTTTGTTTGTGCAGACAGGTTATACGTACATGTAATTGAGACGTAGCACAGAGTAAATACTGTCAACACATACACATGCATGCAAACACACCTAGCTGCTAACAGACAGTCATGCAATTAGAGCTAAGTAACATGCAGGAAAACACGCATTCCTTAAGCATTATCTTTACCCCGCATTGTCTAAGTATCCATTAGGCTTATTTACAATAGACTGTCTGGAGTCAAGAGCATCCAGACAATAGCGCAACAAAAGTCAAGGGTTCTCAAGCCTTCCAAGGTCTACTTCAAAGGTAGACCATGCATTTTTCATTTCAGCTTGCCAGTCTGTTTGATCTTAGTGGGTTTTTCCCCCCCGTTTCGGTACTGCCCCTCCCATATTGTGGTGAAAAAGCTTTTCACATTGGCACTTAAATGAACCAAAAACCATGTTAGCATTGTAGCATCGAACGTGAAGGCATCCAAAGTCCATGGAAGGAGGCGAACAGATGGATGGACGTTCAGCGTTTTTCACTTTAATATCCAAGGCAGGTGTCTGCATTCGCTCCAATTAAATTTTTTCTACTTGAGCGAGAAATTGGCCTGATAAAGCAAAGGCCAATCAGCTTCAAGCAGAACTCTATCCAGACACAAAATGTCTCTCCCCACCAAGTATTCAAAGCATGAAAAACGTCTCTTTGGTATTTGTGACCAATGACGTGTACACAAGGTTTATTAAAGCTACATCCTCATTCTGTTCCTTACAAAAGTAAAGTCACAGAGATTGTTGGTCTTCCTGGTGTGTAACCATACCTAAAGTAGCCTCAAATAGTTTATCCGCTAGCTTTAGCTCCGGGAGGCTAAACAAGCGGTGTTCGCCTGCTAGCTTAACTATCCCATCACATTCAAATAGCTGTAGCCACTTTTCTAGCGAGCTTGCTAAAGCATCATTTCTGTTTTACAGACATAGAATTATGGATTATATTTGGGAAAAATGAATTGAAGAAAATGAGAAAATACAAAACGGGTCAACATGAATAAATGATGTCACACAACCTAGTGTAACAGTATTTGCTTTTAATACCCAAGCCAGGCGTCTGCATAAATAGCACAAGGGTTAGTTACATCAGATTCTGTGTAGTCGTGTCAGTTGATCTGGACAGTTTTGAAAAATCACTGAAATCGCAAATTGTGCTTGATTTAACTTTAATACACGTCAGTTAAAATCGTGTTGCATGCTGTACAGGAGTCTGACAGCTCAGTTCTTAGTAAGTGGAGGAGAGGGAGGGAGAAATTGCATTCCTCTCTTTATCTCAGCACAGTACACACGTGATTACATGCTCTCTCGCCCTTTCTCTCTCACTCTCCAACTCTCTCTCTCTCACACACACACAAAAGCACATTCAGGCTTAGAGACATGTATACTATTACACACACACATACACTATGCTATCTCTTTTACTAACTCTGTCTCTTTGTCTCTCTCTCTCACACACTCTCTCACACACACACACACACACTCACTCACTCACATACACACACACAAAATGACTGTTAGTTATGAGAGAGAGAGACCCCCCCAGTTAGTCCAGTCATACAAGATGGCAGTCATAAGGGTGTGTGAGATGGGCAGAGATTTGTGTGTGTGTGTGTGTGTGTGTGTGTGTGTGTGTGTGTGTGTGTGAGTGTGAGAGAGAGAGAGAGAGAGAGAGAGTGAGAAAAGCATAAAGAAAGAGAGAGAAACAGGAAGTGAGCATTTGGGTTGGGGGAGCAGGGTCAGAAAGGCCACTGTGGGAGTCCTCCGCACTCATTTGTGTGTGAAGAAGTAATTAGATTTGTGTGTGCGTGCGTGCGTGCCTGTGTGTGTGTGTGTGTGTGTATGTGTGTGTGCATGTGTATGTATATACTTAGCTGTGGGAGTGTGTGTGATGGCTAAACAGAAAGGCAAAGTTGTGTTTACATGGTGTGTGTGTGTGTGTGTGTGTGGTGGGAGTTAAGGTTGTGGAATGTCACATGCTGATAGAATGCTTACTAGACAACAAAGCAAGGGAAAGAAAACATACTGGAAACCATTAACTATGCTGGTCACTGCTCTACCAGCAAGTCTGTACTGGAAAACTACAAGTGGAAGTACTGTATATATGAACAGTGGTATATTTATATAACAACCAACTTCCCATTGTATTGCACTGAGTTGTCACCAGCTTGTTTCCCACAAATCTCCTCACAGCCATGATGAGAGCTATCTGAGAAAAGATACGAGTTGTGGGTGCGGCTCAGTAATGTACAACAGTGCAATACTAATGTAACTAGGTTTAGGTTACTGTAATACAGTACACTGTCATGTATTTAGTACTAGCTCCTTTAGCCTTAGCTCCATTAGCCCTAGCTCTTTAGCCTTAGCTCCTTTAGCCGTAGCTCCTTTAGTTGTAGCTCTTTTAGCCCTAGGTCCTTTATCCCTAGCTCCTTTATCCCTAGTTCCTTTAGCCCTAACTCCTCTAGTCCGAGTCCTTTTAGTCAGTCAAGTCAAGTCATACTTGTCTTGTAAACAAGAAGAGTTAAAATACCGTGAGCGTCCGCTTTTTCCTCTCCAAAATAAATCTTTCAAACCAGTAGGTGACGTTCTCTCGCTACGTTGGGACCCGGAATGGAATGGTCCTTTTTTAAGAAGGACATTTTTTGCATGCATGCATTTGTGTGTGTGTGTGTGTGTGTGTGTTTGTGTGCATGTGTTCCTGCATTTGTATATGTTCATCAGAGCATTATCCTCTCCAGGCCAGTTGGCAGTCAGGGCTACTGTAAACATCCTTGACTGGAAGCTGGTGCTTGGTCCTGGGGCTTTCAGTCGGATGTTTGCAGCAGCCAACTGCTATTACCATCGCTAGACTGTTTACCTATGGCCCCTACTGTATGGCGTTACATGACAAATGTCCATTTACGCAGCAGATACTGTATTGAGAAAGCTGAAATTATTTATTTTTGGTTGCTGACTGTTATATCAACAGTATAATATATATTTTACATCAAAGGATGGATACAGAAGAGGTAAACGTCTGCTTTCTATTATGGGTTTTCATTTGCTTCTATGCTAAGCTATATATGTTAATACATTTAAAACGATTAGCACAGCAAAACAGACAAATTTTAGCTCTTTTTCTAAACTTATGCGGTACATTTGTGTGTGTGTGTGTGTGTGTGTGTGTGTGTAGCTGGAAAACATCAAAAATCAGGAGACTCCTGTCAGAATCAGTCATGCATTAACTTTTACCTGTACACTATCATCAGGGAGGCAGAACCTTCTTCATGGTGGGATCTATCAATGCAAAAATCAGACAAAGACAAGGGAGAGGAAAGGAGAGAGTAGAAAGGGAGGGAAAGGAGTGGGAGTCGAGGGAGAAGTGGATGGCAGTGATAGCTGTCTCCATTTAGGCCATTTGGTTCCCAGTGGATGGGAGTGGCTTCATCCTCTCCTGAGAGACGAGGAGGAGAGATAGAGGGCAAGGGAGAGAAGTGAAGAAGAGGAAAACAGGGAGCAGAAAAAAGGGAAGTAAAGGATTAGCAGAATGAAGAAGGGTGAGGCCAGGAGGAGGAGGAGATGAAGAGAAGATAGAAGAGGGAAAAGAGAAGATAGGGAAGAAGCAAGTTGTCAGCTCTGAGCAATTCACCCTCCACTCCCCCCCACCCCCCTGCCCATTGGTAAAATCTGAGGGGAAGCGACTGTAACATACACTATACAACCATAGACAGGGAAGGAAGGAAGGAAGGAAAGAATGGAGGAAGGAAGCATTCTATTATTACCAACCACCCCACCCTCACCCAACATGCACACATGCACACACACACACGTCATACCATGAATGAAAACATGCTTCATAGTTTATAGCACTGTTACACTATAGTATATGTAGGTTTCTTGGTGCATCCCAGAATACATCTGCATCTTGAGTCTGAACGTGACCTATTCAAGACCTTGGAGGAAATGTCGACCGTATACCCCAATGCAAAAGGGGCTGGTGGAAGATGGGATCTGATACGATACCTTCTTCCTTAAAGGTGCTACATGTAGTATTTTGTGTTTCTCAAAATTAAGATCACATTTACCATAAACCCTGTTGCTTCCTGTCATAAAGAAGAAGTAGCTACTTGCCCCCAACACCCCCTCCCCCCTTCACTTTATTTGGTGTTTTGAAGAGCAAGAAGGAGAGAGAGCCGACAGCCCTTGATAACAGCAAATACACATTCAGACATGGTAGGTAAGCTTACATGAAGCTTAAACTACAGAGTTAGAATAGTGGAATAAAGTTGTGTATTAATTGCAAAATTTAAAAAAATGCAGTAGAGGCCGGTAGAGGCTGCCAGTCTTCGTGGTGATGGTCTCATTTGTTTACGGTAATCATGCTAATTTCTCAGAAATGAATGTGAAATGATTTAATTATGTTTAAATGCTATGCATAGTACCTTTTTTAAATGGATACAAAACAAAAAGAGCATTTTTATTTGAAAAAATGCACTCAAAGAATTCAATTTCATTGTTAAAATCACTTAGTAGTGCTCAACTTGCACATTTTGTTTTCCATTTCTGAGACATTCCAAGTTGATTTTAACAGTGAAATTGAATTTTTGAGAGTTTATTTTCTAAATATATCTGTGTTGTATATATTCAGGAGGAAGGCATTGTATCAGAACCTGTTTTTGACCAGCCGCTTCTCGCCACTTCTCGTATGTGCTTAAGATTTCCTGCAAGGGTTGCGTTCCGACTTATGGTGCAGGTAAAATGGAAATGAATTACAGCACCACCTGGTGGCCGTTTGGCTAAAGGAGGCTGGAACACAAACTTGTTTTCAATTTTTAAATTTGCAAAAATAGGTTTGTCCGTTACCCACATCCTATGACCTGTACTGAATGTCTAGATCCTGTGACCTCACCTCATGCACAGTGTGACTTTGCCCTTTGACCTCTGAGCTTCAGGAAGTGTAAACATCCTACACTCTCGGCATCCGCCCCCTGGTGGCCGGGAGTGGGACTGTTTGCGCTGCCTGGCTCGGGAACTCGGCCAGAAACAGGGATGGAGAGTTAGCTATATAGTATTATTCAATTACTTGCACTTTATTTGATCATATGCATTTTTAGAGAACTTTCTGCTCCATTTATATTTTATTATTTATTTTAATCCTACTTTTAACTTCAAGGTGTTTGAACTGAACTGCATTGAAGTACAAGGACATTGTATGGAGCATGTACTTTTCTAATAGAATAATAATCTGGTTTAAGTGATTAAGATGAAGTCCTCCATTCAGAATTCTACTTGTAAAAGGTGTGGCTATGTACAATAAAAGCAATTTTGAAAATAAAATGTATTCAACGTGTTACAATTGATAAAGAATGAATAATGTATGTTTTGAAATGGTTTTGCAAGTGAGACAATTTAGCCCAAGGGTGGTACAGGGGGTGAATATCTGTGCAAACTAGATTCTTCTGTTATTGGAATTACTTTGACCAATATTTCTTGCATTTCTACATCCTTGTGATAGAAAATAAGACTTTGTGTAGATTTTCTGAACTAATTTTGCAGCACAGCAAAATGTGCAGATTTTGACCGGGCAATTTAAACCAGATTATTACTTGAGAGGAAGACCTTAAATGCTTCAAACATTTAAACCTTGAAGCCCTTAAAACAAAATGCCTTAAAAGGTATGTAATACAGTTAAATAGCATTCTAAGGCTTTAATTCAGTTGTAGAGCTTTAAAAATGTTTTTCCGCAGAGAATTCAGCCTTGCCATGCAGACCTACAGTATGCTCCCATAGGTCTATGGTTTTCATTCTCATGTTTATTTCAGTCGCAAAATTATGTATTCAATATTTTTTCTTATTTATATTAAGTATTTATCATTTAGTTAAACTTAATTAAATTCTAACTGGCATTAAAAATATCTTACACAATCTGAAATTGAACCAGATGAAACTTGCAGTATGAAGTAAAGGACTTGGGCATTTCTTCTGACATCCTTGGTCTGACTACTGGGGAATGCTTGCTGTTCGGGACAGGAAATAGGGAGCGGCTTGTCTCCGATTGGCTGGTTTCCCTGACCCAGCAACCTCGGTCATGGCTGTCCCACTGGGCCGGAGGGTTGAGGACCACCCATCACACACACACACAAAAGAATGTGTACACTGACACACACACACTCACACATAAAAGTATGTCACACAGACAAGTTCAGAGAGTAGTAGTCCAGGGAAAGGACAGAAGGGAAGGAAGGAGCGATAGAAATGATGGGGAATTAACTCATTATATACATGACAGCGGTATTAACAGTAATTTAAGCATTAGTGTTTTATATGGTTTGCTTCCCTTGAGTCTCTTTGTGAATAAGCAAACTGTTAACCAAATCTTTCCACACATGATTTACTTTCTCCTTATATCATCACAGATGAAGGAGAGGGCATTCAAATGAAACTGCCTTTGAAGATTTTATTCTGCAAACAGTAAATCAGCGGTAAATGGAAAAAGTGTTTGTGTATCCAGCTTATAATATTGAATCCCATAGGAATAGGAAGAGAATTATCTATCTAGTTGACAGCAGACTAGATGTTCTGTAAGAATGTTCCGAGGTGTGTGTGTGTGTGTGTGGACCTTCTTTGGCATGTTAAGTGGCAGTAGGAGGAAAGACGCAAAGAGGAAGCACAAGCAACAGGCATTGTTTGTGTGTGTGTCTTTTCTACTAAAAATACATTCAAGTGTGCGTAGGGTTTAAGGCAATGCATATACAAGGGTTCCACCGACATGGGTTTCTGAAGCTGCCGATAGCCAGTACTTTGTGCTGATATTCAGTATTCAGTGTTTCCCTCGGAACTGGATTCTTGTCAGGGTAGAAAAGCCTCTGAAACAACATTTAGACCCTCATGGGACACTAGAACTCTCCACTGAAACCCAGGATGATGATAATAATATAATAAAACATATTCATGCATACTTGTGTGGAATCTGATCAAAAAGGCCCATTAGAATCACTTCAGGTTAAGGCCTTTCCATAGACAACCAGTGTAGTATTGATTAATTATATAATAACATGGAATAAAACAAACATCATATCCATCATGTCAGAGGTGGACAACACTGACTGATATGATTTTTAATAAAACTGCAATATCACCCTGATTGGTTTAATTGTGTATGTGTGTGTCTGAGAGTAAGTGAGTGTGTGTGTGTGTGTGTGTGTGTGTGTGTGTGTGTGTAATCCAGCCTGTCCACAACATCCCACCCAGTGTCAAGGAGGTCGCTATTTTAAGCATAATGACTCTGTGAGCTTTCTTTGGCCAGCGATGTGCTGGGCAGGACAAATTATCTTAAAGGAAAATACCAGTGTCACTTAAGAGTTATAGCCCACTTACTACTGTCTACCTTGAGTTTCTTTCACCCAACTATATTACAATCAATTATGTATGTCATTAGATGTATTTGGTGGCAAAACGAGCCCTGACGTCTCCCAACTACGCTGACTGTGTGCAGACTCCACCAGGAACAATGGAAAGGAGAGGGGCAACGTAGACCATTGGTACAAACTATACAAATACACCAGTATTATCCTTTAATCAACCATTACATTTCACTGCCTGCCTGAACATATAGGATGAAAATACAGGATGTTCAAATGCTAACCCAACATTGTCCCTTTAATTTTAAGGACACAATTCTACCTTTTAAACACTAGAGGTCATGCCAGCCCTGTTTATCAACCCAGTTACTGTTATCTACTGTTTTGTGCCCAAGCAGCACCATATTTTAACTAATAGTTGGCTGTATTACCATCATATTACAGTTACACATTCCTGTACATGTGCTGCCTCCATCCATTAATACATTCTGATTATGAGAAAACGATAACAGTGCGCACACACTCTTGCACAGTGTCACCTTTTCTGTACGTACATCAGGTTTTTGATACGATTAATAGCTAGTAACGTACACATGCAAATCTGCACGCTCTGTACATGTGTTATTTACATTTGTAAGTTGAAATTTGATAAGGTGAATGCTCTTTCACAAGACACGTCTGCACGTCTAGACTGTGTACATGTTGGTATACATGTTGGTATGTTGGTATTTTGTCATACCGTACATATTTTTCATCCATTTTCTCTATGTTCTGCTGTTATTTTGGACAGCCTCATAATACTGTAAGCAGTTATGACTAATACCCCCCATTTGTTCCTTCTGATTTATATCCCATTTTTCTTTGCTGTATCCTGTGACTCCAATAATCTAATTGTGCCACAGTTTCCTCATGTCTTACCTATTGTGCTTACAATGACACTTCTTACGTCTTGGTACATACCAGATGTAAACCAAATAACCTAAGTGTGCTCTTTTGATCTTCTTGTGTTATGTACGTTATTGTGTATGTGAAGATCTTTAAACATTATGTTCACGATTACAGTCATCCTGTACATCGATGAAGTCCACAAAAGGGAAACGATGTAAAATGTGTAGTGCATCCATTGACCACAAGATGGTGGCATTGCATTGCAACATCATCACGTACAGTAACGCAACACTGCTGCAAAGGTTTGATTCCCAGCCTCTTTCAAAAGAGGTTCTCATTGTTTGGCTGAACTCACTGTTGAATAAAGATGTATAATGATTAAGATCTCTAGATTTTATTTGAATCATTTAATCTCTTTGTGCTTCTAAGGAACCTGCAACAACCTACTATGCATTTAATGTGTGTGTGTGTGTGTGTGTGTGTGTTTGTGTGTTTGTGAGTGTGTGAGTGTGAGAGACAGAGGAGGGAGGGTGACAATAATAAGTATCTTGGGGATGTACATTCCCTTTCTCTCTCGTTTTTTCGGGTCAAAAACTGGGCCAGTATCAAGTCATAAAGAATCATCTGAACTTCCTCTTTTGTGCATATCAGAAAGCAGAAGCAGACTTTGTGCCTCAGCTCTGTTTTCTACCACAAGACAGAAACCTGGGAAAGCCCCCGAAACCAAAACAAAAATGGGTTTTGGCCCGTCATCGAAACAGAGGCACAATAGCAACATTGCCTGAAAAAGCCTGCCAGGTCATGATGTCTCACATTCGCCAGTGTGTCGCCGTGTCTTGTGGAAGATTGTGGAAGACTTGTGTAGAGTCTAGCATTAACTGCCAGGGTAATAAGCCATCCGTACTGAAAATGCATGCATTCACAGCACTGTTGGATACTATGGAGAAAGCAAATGGCATGTTATAGTCAAAATTAAATAAAGAAGAATCACTGTTACATTACAAGATGACCCCAAAACCTATGTTCACTAGTCTAATGAATAACAGCAAATATCTGTTTTTAGCACTGAGAAAACTTAACAAAATGCACAAAAAGGTTTAGAATAATACATTTCTCATCAATCAGCTTGGGATAATGAATAGTTTCCAAATAATGGGGAAAAAAGCCCTTTAAGGCCATTGGTGGATAATTGAGAAATGGTGTCTTTTCTTATTAAAATCTCCACTTAGGTAGAACATTCTTATTTTTCTCAGAAGCTGTCCATGGGAATCTGCAGTCACCACTACCATTAAGGCTTTTATTGTCAGCCTCAATATTAATAATTGCAAAAAGGCAAGATTGGCTCTTGAAATACTGGACCCTGGAAACAAAAAGAAACAATATTACCTACTGCACTACGTTAGAAGTAAGATTTTTAGACTTGGTGGTGATTACCAGGCCCAGGAGCCACCGGTTTTGGTGGTTGACCTCTCAGGAACTTTCATGAATGTATGCAGTTGGAAAATGTTGTGTAATATCCCTTTAACAGCACAGCAACCTGCTGAGGAACATGCTGCGAGGAAAAGGAAGATGAGAGGACAGGAAGCACATGGAGACACCATCTGTTGTTGGGCGACAATGCAGAAAGCGCCAAACTGGAGCCTCACACGCACACACACACACACACACACACACACACAGAAGGTACAGAAAAATGTACAGACTCAGACACAGACACACAAGGTACAGAGAACAGAAAGTACATAAACAGACACCCACGCACACAATTGAAAATGAGTGAGCGTCTAGAAAAATACACACATTAGAGTAATGTAAGTATCCAAATGCATGTGCATGCACACACACACACACACACACAGCCAAGCTGTTACAGTATTTACACACAAGCCAACAAACACTATTCCAAAGTAGTTGCTGAGAATAGAGGGTAGAATCAAGATAATAGTAAAAGTAATAAAACAAAATACATCACATAAAAGTGACTCTATAAAAATTTGTTTTAAGAAGTGATTTTATCAGGATGTTGGGTCTGGACATAACGCGGGGCCACGGTTCAAAAGTGTTCAAAAGTTTAAAAAAAAAAAAAAGCTTTGAACATAATCTTGAGCTGTCACAAATTGTGGATTCTTCAAAATGAATTCCAGCCACTGGGACACAACCGCTGTGTCTTGGCAAAGGGAAACCGGCTTTTCAGGGGAGAGCCAAAAATGTGCCATGCCATGTTGCCTTTCTGTCACTTTGAAAGTTGTGAAGGGGTTTTATATGATGGGAGGGGGAGATGGTGTTATTGGTTGGAATTTTTATGTACACCTACTGGTACATATGATGTAACCACTGAAAATGTGTTGATTTACAGGAAGTAAAAGTAAATCAAATCAAAATCAAATCACATTTATTTGTATAGCCCTAATCACTGTTATAGTCTCAAAGGGCTTCACAGTGCCCAACGTGTGAAAACAATATGTTTGGTTGGCATAGCGGTTGACCCATCACTTGGAGGGTTGTTGGCTCGATCCCTGGCACCACCAGGAGGGTGTATTCCAGCTGTGAGCTGGTGATTGGAAAAATGTCTGTTGTCACAGCTACGGTGCCCACCAACACTGCTGAAGTGCCCTTGAGCAAGGCACTTAACCCCAACTGCTCCATGCGTGCTGTTCAATGTCTGATGCCTGTCCTCTGACCTGAAAAATCCATGTGCGTGTGTGGGGTGATATGTTGTGTGTATATCTGGTCAGGGGTGTGCGAAAAAAGAATTTCAATGCATGTATGCGTATGTGACAAATAAAGTTCATGTCACATCCCCCAGCCTTGGACCCTCACAGAGGACAAAGAAAAACTCCCAAAAAAACCTTTTTAGGGAAAAATTGGAAGAAACCTTGGGAGGGGCTACTCAGAGAGGGATCTCCCTACCAGGACAGCCGGGCGTGCAATAGATGCAGAGTAATATAAGTAATGGCCTTTTGCTATAAAAGGTCATGAAAATGTAACTTTTTGTAATTTCTTTTGCCGTTTATTGTTAAATAGGTGTACATTAAAGAGTAATTCTATTTTTTGAAACCTTTATTTGTACATATTTATACCCCAAAATAGGTACAAAAATGTTGGAATTGGTCCAGTAGATCGCCTCAGCCGGCAGCTGTGAAACGGGCTGCAATGGCTGCAACGTAATCCACAGGGGCAACAGCGCGCAATCAAAGTACATCCACTAAAAGTGCTTGTTTTTGCCACTGACAGGCTCAGATTGTTATTCGAATTGACTGACAACATTACGGAAAGGATCCCTACAGAGATAGACCTTTGTTTAACCAGAAACCTTTGTTTAACCTCTTCCTGCAACAACTCACCTCATTTTTCAGATTTCAGAGCGAGACTTCTCCTTGAGCGAGACTTCTGGTTAAACAAAGGTTTATCTCTGTAGGGATCCTTTCTGTAATGTTGTCAGACATTTCTAATAACAATATGAGCCTGTCAGTGGCAAAAACAAGCACTTGCCCCTGCAGATTACGTTGCAGCCATTGCAGCCTGTTTCGTGACTGCCGGCTGAGGCGATCTACCGGAGCAATTCCAAAATTTTTTGTACCTATTTTGGGGTATAAATGACTAATATGTGCAAATAGAGCCCAGGTTTAAAAATTCCGGAATTACCCTTTAAATGTTGAATTACCTAACAAGGTGAAAAAGTTATTTAATTGTGACTTCAAAAATAATCAGTAAAATAAAATCTTAAAATCAGTTTGAAACCTAACCATAGTTGCATTTACAAACAATATAGCTCATATCTCAATTAGATGAATGCATGCATGCACATTGAGTGAGTATGACTGTGTGTACAGTTGTATTGTATACACACAAATAAATATTTTTCCATAATGAGTATGGAAGTAATACCAAGTTTTTTTGTTTTGTTTTCTGGATTTGATCTCTCTCGGTTGGCTGCAGATGAATAAACAAGGCCCCCCGCCCAACACACACACGCACACTGAGTCACTTTTCTCTGCCTCAGTACACATTCTGTAAGGCCGCCTCCTCATTCTGTCAGCACGAATCAGGCGAGCGTGCACATGCATGCGCACATACAAGAGCACACATATATATATACTACAATGATGTATGCCATGGTCTGCTCCTGTTTTCAAAGTGTTGTTTTAATCAGCAGTGTTTTAACTGGTGCTGTATCAGAAAGCTCTTTCAGTGCTGCACATTAAGAGAGCCAAGGCCTTTGTTGATTTCTCAGGTTGTACAGTAAAGTGTTTTTTTGTTGACTGCACTCAGAGGATGGACCACCGTGACCTTGTCTGCCAGTACAAAGAGACACAATGACTTCTTTGATGCGTACTAACTTAAAACAGGGTGATTTACTATTCATACAATTTTTATTCAGGTCATTGAAATTCATGTAAATTGTGAACGCAAATGTGCTTGACTGTGCCATACTGCAGTGATTTTTTAGACAAAGAAAACTAACAAAAATGCGATGTCCAATAAGAGTCCAAGTTCAACTGAGGATGAAAAGCCCGCTACGAACAGTCATGCTTGAATGTTTGTGAAACCTACACGTCATCATTTGATATATTATAGAGGAATAACTATAAAATCCTTATCTAAACCTCAAATCTTAATGAAGATTTCCCAAATAAAGCACTTGCACAACATGCACATTGTTTATTTAACATAACTGGTGTATTTAACAAAAACTCAGATATCCCTGTGAATCCTTCAATCAACCTCACTGATCAGTCTCTGGCATCTTCCTTGAGGGATTTTCTCCCACTCCTCCTTATTCAATCCCAGACCATGACACATCGCTATGCATGACCGTAGGGGTAAGGTTATTTTGGTGGTGGGCGGTTTTGGCTTGTCGCCAAATGTGATGTGGACTCCCATGGCAGAGAGACAGTGCCACTGGACTTCAGCACCAGGGACAGCGCCCAGTCCCACACAGGGGCAACAGGGCAGAGTGAGGGAGGGGAAATACGTTCCAACACAATTCCAGAAATCATTAGGTTTTTCCAGGTGATCTCTGGCAAATTTAAAGGGGGGGGTATTGTACTCATTTTGGGCTATTTAAACTGTTCCTGGGGGTCTTTACAAGACGTTTGTGAAGTCTATATCAAAAAAAATCCTAAAACCAGCTTCTGTGGTGTGTGTTTCAGTCTCTCATTTTCTCCATTGTAAAGAACAGGCTGTGTGCTCATTACATACAACCTCCACGCAATCGCCTGGCGGAGGCGGAGAGCAGAGCGCTCATGCTGCTCAAGGTAAACAAATAAGCTTGATGCAGAAATCTACCATAACCATGGCGGCCGCTCCAGAACCAACACTGAGACCGTACATGTTTGAGCCGGAGTCTGACCCAGAATGGGAAGAGGCAGCTGAGCGGTTCCACTTAGTTTCTCAATGATAACAATTCTGTGTAATATTGTACTTTGTTTTGTGTATGTGGGTGTGTGAGCGACAGTCTCTGCTGTAGCTGGTCTGTTTATGGCTCATGTCCATAAGCTTATTGAATACAACTTGCAGACAAGCTAGGATTGACAATTTTGTTGAGCTAGTTAGCCAATATATTATTGGATGCAATCTATTTGCATCCAAACAGCGCAGCCAAACAACCAAACGCGATTGTACTAATGGTGGCTAAAGTTTACCGAGCCTAACACGTTCGACAGACTTATAAAACAGACACTGGTCCCAACAAATAACTTTAAGATGAGTCCTGACTCCAACCAATAACTTTACTTTTACTTTACTTTTAATGACTCCAGCTTTAGTTTTCTTACTTCCACGCCCAACAAGCCCGTGGCTAGCCCCGCTAGCTTGTTAGCTAACCAGCAGTCGAATATACTAACCAGACTAATTTGGTAAATTAAATCAAAACATGGTGACACTTACAGATTCCAATTTTGCAGATGGGTCACGTACCTTATGAATTGCTCCATCTTTAAGCTTCAATTTAGATGCTAATCCTGCCGTTGCTCAAGCAGTCTGAGGAGTGATCATCACACACAGAAAAAACTGTAGCTGTTGCCGTTAAAAATAAAATGAATCCGCTCTGTCCTGGCATTTTCACATGTTGGGAGACTGTGGATCTATGTTGCTGCCTGCATCCTACAAAATAATAAATGTAGAGTTGATATATCGCCGTAGATATGTTGTTGTTTTAGCTTCCCTGGTCGCAAAGTAATGGTGCGTTCCTGTGTACTCGGAAAAAAACGGCGTCCGAATGTGATATGCGCCGATTCTCTTCACTAATGCCGCTGTAGTAGTTGATGTTGAGTTTAGATGCTTGTAACATTCTGAGACTTGCCATACAAACATGAGTTTGCTGCGGGCGATTAAGTTTTCCCGAGCAGATGCACTGGAACACGTTTAGATTGGAAGTTAGGAATACCGACTCGGAATTATCGATTTCCGAGTACAATGGAATGTACCATAAGCAACGGCTTGCGGCGCTGCCGTGAGCTGCATTTTGAGACGAGGTAAATGGGATTGGTTGTTCACCTGGGCGTGGGCATGCTCTGAGAGGGGCTGGATTATGTTAAGAAGCGCCCGTTATGATGTCCAAAGGGGCTACTTTCTGAAACGGCCTGTTTTTCTCCTATCTTTGGCACCGTTTTTGGAAAAAGGAAAATACAGAAAAACGGGTTGACTTCCAGATTTCAAATTTTCTCAGCTACTTAGGTAAATGATTTCCTGTGGAACATGTATAAGCGCCAGGAATAAGCCGTTTTCCATAATATGACCCCTTTAAGACAGGTAGCTTTGTTCTTTTAAGAAACTAGAGGCTTCTTCCTGGCTTCTCTTGCCATTTCTATTCAGTCTTCTTATTGCTCACAGATGCACAATGACATCAGATGCAGCAATGGAGGTTTGTAGATCTCTGGTTGTTTTTTTAGTTTTAGTCATTTTCTTGAGGCTCTTGGTGACGTC
This sequence comes from Hoplostethus atlanticus, assembly GCA_034670405.1. Classification (NCBI taxonomy): domain Eukaryota; kingdom Metazoa; phylum Chordata; class Actinopteri; order Trachichthyiformes; family Trachichthyidae; genus Hoplostethus; species Hoplostethus atlanticus. Next base: position 749,687 of record JAXDDX010000187.1, read on the forward strand.
CACTTGTAGTCAAGTCTCTGTCTGTGAAATTCTCTCCATTTGTATATTATTTGTCTCAGTGGACTGATGGAGCCCAAATCTTTTTGATATGACTTTCTAACCTTCCCTAGACTGATTCAGATCTCAGCAGTGTTTTTCTTTCACCTGCATGCATGGTAACACCAAACTGACCAGGTTTCTCACCTGTATTTATGGAAGTGCCACACAAACCCCTCCACAAAGATGTGACCTGTGATTGGTTAACTTTTTTACACAGCTAATTCTACTTACCTACTTGATTTAACTAATGAAAGAAGTGGTTAACTTTTTCAACCTGCACCAATGCCCTTACTATTTTTCATTTTAATACATGTTTACCCCTCTTTTTCACTGGGTTTCAGTCCAACATTATGTGGCAGACTGGTGGGAAGGTGTGGGTGAGACGTAGGCTGGATCCAGGAGAGAGTTGAGTCAGTGGACTGACTCTCCCTGGATCCAGCACCAATTAAGGCCGTTTGCAGCCAGGCCCTTTTCAACCTGTGTGTGCATGGTGAAGAGGGAGGAGCATCTGAGTCAGAGTGAGAGTCTGACCGAGTGCTTTAGTTCGACAGGAGCCTGGAGCTGCGACTAACCAGGTCTGTAGAGGATGCAGTGGTTTTCCAGGGGGAGAACATCGTCATTGTCGTGCCGTCATTCACACCGCGGACGGCGACAGCAGCTTCTAGATGACGGCCAATGATGACGACGAACCTACGCCTCACCCCCATCCTGCCACACATAACTTTGCCAGAAAAACTGTGGTTCTTTAACTCCGCCCATTCAGGTTTAACCCAACTCCAGAGCTGCTCTGGGTCTAAGGCTGGGGGATGTCGTGTACTAACCATTTATTATTTTCACATGTTGGGCACTGTGAAGCCCTTAGAGACTGTAACGGTGATTAAGGGCTATACAAATAAATGTGATTTGATTTGATTTGATTTGAGAGACTATAATTATAGTAGCCATGGTGTTATATCAACTATACAATTACACAACACAGCAGTAGCTGTGCAGCTGCTGGCAATTATTCGCTCAACTAAATTTTTAAAACTTTGTAATGTGAACGGATGGATAGGATAATGCGTTGTTGATCTGCAGCTCTCCTTTTAGAGCTTCATACATTGGTCGTTCTTCTTTTGTGCTGTTCCCACATTATTGCCAATTGAACAATTGATACATATTAATATATGATATATATTAATTTGATGATTTTCTTGACTTTCTTTGTAATTTGTCAATATGTTTATTCAGGTATTTGGACGTGTTTTTCTGTTTGTTGACCTTTTACGCACAGCTTGTGGACTGCAAATCTGGGAGGAGATTGACAATTGTGTGATTGACAGACAGTGCAAAAGGTTCTGAATGAATTGGTATATAATGTCTCCTTCTCCACTGTTTGAGTACCTTCGCTGCCTGGGAAACAACTTCCTGCTCAGGTAGATCGCCGGCTTCTGGTTACCTGGCTCTACTTGTAGACTGCTCCCAATCAAACTCCTGAGGCATCAGTTTGTACTGTGAAGGGTAAACTGGCTACTGAAAAACAGGCTCCTCACTTTGACACTCCTATGTCCATCTGACCTTGTTTGGGCTGTCCTACCTGGTGAGCTTAGTCAGTACTGTGCCCTGCTGGAGCAGTTAGGAATGAAGCGCGGAACCAGTTGAATACACCCAGGAACGAACACACTTGGGCCTTTTGTGGTGGGCTGTGGCGTGTCAAGGAGGGCAATCACCTTCCACCCATGAGGCTTCACCATACTGCCCCCAATCATTAAAACCAGGTACTGCACCTCAGACTGTGCTAGGGAACATTTGGATGGGTTGACTGTCAGGCCTGCGTTCTTGATCCTTTGGAAGACATCCTCCACATGGACCAGGTGCTCCTCCCAAGTGTTGCTGAAGATCACCACATTGTCAATGTATGCTGCTTCATACTCCCATGCCCCTTCCAACACCATATCCATCAGGTGCTGGAATGTTGCTGGCCCTCCTCGAGACCAAATGGCATGGCTGTGTACTGGAATCCAAAGGGGGTGCGGAAGGCAGTCAGCTCTGGTGGACTCTGACAAAGGCACTTGCCAATATCCCAAGGTCAAGGGTCGTCAGGTACTTGGAGCCTCTGTTGCCTCCCAATTCCCAAGCAGTTTCGATTGCTTCTGCGTGCAGCGATGAATGAGTCAGCCAGGTGAACGGCTTTTTTGGCACTGTTGGGGTTGTGCTCCCTGATTCAAAGCTGGACATTGTTGACCATTCTGAGGAACTGCTCCAACACCAGCATCTCACCAATCTGCTCCTTTGTGTGGACTTGTGTGCACTTCTCATAGAGCACTGGAGCCTGGACAGAAGCTGGAAACTCTGCCCTAAATGTGGTAAAGTACCAGGCCATGCAGCCAATGAGAGAAGTCCAGGCAGATTTTAGACTGCACAAAGGATCCATATTTATTCTGAAGCTCCAGATAGCAGTTAACAGGAACATGACATGCAAAACAAAAATAAAGAAAACACTAGGGATGGGCTGCTCGGGACTCACGCTCAATACTGTCTTGATCTTGTCAACACTCACAGCATCGGAACAACGTCCCGAGATGTGTTTCAAAACACTACCAGTCACGTGACACCTGGTTTCGAAACACCATATCACTATGAAATGAGTTGGGGAAATCAAAAACTTTGAATGGATGGTGCAAGTTTATTGTGGGAGAACTTTGTGAGATTGAGTTATTTGTGAGATTACTGGGAGGGAATGCTAAAATATTGTGAGAGTGAGTAAGACGATGGGAGAGTAAACAAACAAATGTAAAATTCTGGTTTTAACACAATTGAACCATATGAAATTTAGAAATAGTAATGGATAATGATGATGAACTTAAAGGGGACATATTATGGAAAACGGCGTATTCCTGGCCCTTATACATGTTCCACATGTTACCATTGACCAAGTAGCCGAGAAAATGTGAAATCTGGAAGTCAACCCCTTTTTCTATACTTTACTTTTTCCAAAAATGGTGTCCAAATGGGGCAAAAACAGGTCGTTTTGGAAAGTAGCCCGTTTATACGTCATAACGGGCACTTCTTAGCATAATCCAACCCCTCTCAGAGCATGCCCATGCCCAGGTGAATAACCACTCCCATTTATCTTGTCTCAAAATGCAGCTCCCAACAGCAGCGCAAGCCGTTGCTTATGGTGCAGTCCATTGTACTCGGAAAACGATAATTCCGAGTTGGTATTCCTAACTTCCGATCTAAATGTGTTCCAGGGCATCTGCTCGGGAAAACATAATCGCCAAGTCTCAGAATGTTACAAGCATCTAAAGAGGACCTACATCAACTATTACAGCGCCATTAGTGAATAGAATTGGCGCATATCACTGTTGGACGCCGTTTTTTTCCAAGTACAATGGAATGCACCATTACTTGGCGAACAGTGGAGCTACAAACAGCAACATGTCTACGGCCAGATCCCAACTCTCCAGTTGTTCTGTTGTAGGATGCAGGCAGCAACATAGATCCCTGCACAGTCTCCCAACACGCAAAAATGCCAGGACAGAGTGGATTCATTTTATTTTTAATGGCAACTTCCAGGCTACAGTTAGCTAATTTTTTCTGTGTGTGATGATCACTCCTCGGACTGCTTGAGCAACAGCAGGATTAGCATCTAAATTGAAGCTTAAAGATGGAGCAATTCATAAGGTACGTGACCCATCTGCAAAATTGGAATCTTTAAGTGTCACCATGTTTTGATTTAATTTACAAGTTAGTCTGGTTAGTATATTCGACTGCTGGTTAGCCACGGGCTTGTTTGGTGTGGAAGAAGTAAGAAAACTAAAGCTGGAGTCAGGACACATCTTTTAAAGTTATTGGTTGGAGTCAGGACTCATCTTAAAGTTATTTGTTGGGACCAGTGTCTGTTTTATAAGTCTGTCGAACGTGTCTGGCTCGGTAAACTTTAGCCACCATTAGTACAATCGCGTTTGGTTGTTTGCGCTGCGCTGTTTGGATGCAAATAGATAAAGTTGTATTCAATAAGCTTATGGACATGAGCCATAAACAGACCGGCTACAGCAGAGAGCGTCGCTCACACACCCACATACGCACAAACACAACGCACGAAAGAACAATATTACACAGAATTGTTATCATTGAAAAACTAAGTGGAACCGCTCAGCTGCCTCTTCCCATTCTGGGTCAGACTCCGGCTCAAACATATACGGTCTCAGTGTTCTGGAGCGGCCGCCATGGTAATGGTAAATTTCTGCGTCAAGCTTAGCATGTGAGCTCTGCTCTCCGCCTCCGCCAGGCGATTGGCCGCCTCACGCCGTGAGTGAGGAGTGAGGCGGCCAATCAGAGCAGTGGTCATTACATACAACCTCCACGCCCTCAAAACAGCCTGTTCTTTACAATGGAGAAAATGAGAGACTGAAACACACACCACAGAAGCTGGTTTTAGGATTTCTTTATATAGACTTCACAAACATCTTGTAAAGACCCCCCAGGAACAGTTTTAAATAGCCCAAAATGAGTAAAATACCCCCCCTTTAACATGAACAATTGCTTCATTCTTTACAAGTGTCTCAGCAAGCCACGACACTCAAGCCAGCATGACAACATGCATAGTACCAGGACCCTGAGACCTGAGCAGCTAAAATCATTCATTTTATTATTTACTGTGCTTTTTCCTGTGCTGATATATGTATGTGTGTGTGTATATATATACAGTATGTTCTTGTGTTTGTGTGTATATACTGTATATATACAGTATACTGTATGTATGTGTGTTAGTGTAGTCTTAAATATTCAAAATTTTGAAACGTTGGTGATCTGGTTAAATTACTTTTTTGTGTGTTTCTAATAAGAAGAAGTGTGTTTGCCACCAAACCCATTCAAAAGTGTCTTTTTGTTCGACTTCTCATGGGAGCAAAAGCTTTGGTGGTATGTATCAAAAAGCTTTCTGGTATTTCACATCATATTTATTTCTTTGGCCAGTTGTGCTGACATCCTATTAATGACATGCTACATATGATATGTTACAATGTCTTTAGTTTTTAAAGTGGCATTACACAGGCTTGTAAAGAAACAACAGAGCCAGATGTTACAGTTTTTTTCGATTGCTTTGACTCAATTTGCACAACAGATTTTCAATGTGCAAAACTCTAAATGCAAAGTGCCAAACTGACTTTCAAAATTCATACTCTAAGACACTACATCCAACAATGTTCAAATGCTTATTACTACAAACGCAGGTCACTAAATCAGTTCATCAGGTGTTTGTAGCCATGTCTCATTACTTCCAGCAACCTTGCCCAGGTTAGTAGCATTGCAACACAATTGATAATCTCATCACCACTACATAAAAGGCTGCTTAGAAACCTGAATGGCAGTTTCTGACAACATGGAGCAGGCCGATGAGGCCAATTCTGTGGCCAAATGCAGCAGAGAGGCAAAATGCTGCTTAAGCACTGAAATGCATTTGTTACTGTAATTTTTGCTTTTACTGTTGTTTTTGTTTTTACTGTAAAATTCAGTTGAGTTTACTGCATTACTGTATGATTTCTTTCATATACAGTAATCTACTGTAATCTAATATTTTGTTTGTTTTCCATAAAAACACAAGCTATATATATATATACCTCAGTCTATCACAGGGGATGCTTGCTGTACTTCATTTGTATTACTTATGAGGAAATGACCCTTGCATAGTCTTTTTTGATGACAGTTATTTAGTGTTTGACCGCATTATTTGATAATGGCCATTGTATTTGAAAATGCACCAATGATTAAACTTCAACGATAAACATATCCAATGTTCTGGTGCTATGATAAACTTTTGCATATAATATTCTCTCATTTGACACTGGTATTTATATTTTGCATGCTATATTAGATTTTGAACCCAAAATGAGCAGTATAGCATTCTGTGTTAAGAGTTTTGCACATTGAAACTCTGTTATGCAAATTGAGTCAAAGCAATCGAAAAAAAACTGTAATATGCAGATCCCTGAGATCCCTGCATATTATGGTGAGGCTTTTGCATTTTATTATATTACTTTGTTGTAAAATATCATGCCACATCATATATATTGTGATTACAGCTTGTCATAACATGTTTACTCAAAACATTTATTGACCTCTTCATTTTCTCTTCAAGGTGAGCCCAGCATGATCAGATGAGGACTATGATCAAGATAGTGGAGATGAGTATATTCCTTTCAGCGAGGAAGATAGTGGAGATGAGTATATTCTTGTCAGCGAGGAAAGTTCTGACACTGAATGCACACCAGAGCCCCTACAGAACATTGAGCAAGGTTCAGTTTGTGATGGCAGATGGAAACCCCTACAGGACATGGTGACAAGATCACACAGCGATGAGACATTGGACCAACCGTCAAGGAACAAAAAAGGAAAGAAACTAAACAAAGAAAACAGTTACAGAAACTCAGTAGTTGTGTCCGGAGCATGTACAAGACAGAGACAGAGTTCTTACCACAGTTCTTCCCAGTCTATCTTGGAGAAGAAAAGTGATCAAGAATCCATAGATGGTGTAGAGGACAACAGTCTAAATGACACTGTCTTTGTGCCTCCTGTTTCCAAGAAAGACGATGGCTCCAGACAGTACAATAAAAAACACCACTGCGTATTTTGTGGCTTGGAAACCAACAAATTGGCTAGACACTTATTATGCAAACACCAAGATGAAAGTGAGGTTGCAAGAGTGTTGAGCTTGCCTAAAAATTTGAAGCAGAGACGTTTGCAGTTGGACTACCTGCGAAATAAAGGCGATTTTGAACACAATGTGCAGGTCCTTGAAACTGGTAGAGGAAAACTCATACCATACAAGCAGCCACAGGTACATACTGATGGGCAGGGGTTCTTGCATTGCACCTACTGTTATGGACTGTATACCAGAAGAATAATGTGGTGCCATGTTCGTGTTTGCAAATTTATACCTGATGGCATAATGTCAAAACCAGGTAAGAGCAGAGTGCAAGCTCTGTGTGCATTTGCTCAGCCGGTCCATGTGGATGTAAACCTGGCCCTCAGTGAAGTAGAAAAGAAGCTATGCAAGCATTTTGTTTGGGTAGTAATCAGAGGAAAGAGGGGTAGGAAAGTGGCAGTTCTTTTAACCCCAGTGGTGAAGGAATCACTTGAAGTGCTAGTAGCCAAGCGAGAAGAATGTGAGGTTTTAAAAGACAATGTGTATTTGTTTGCACGTCCCAATTCTATGTCCCACTACAGAGGCTCAGACTGCATGCGTTACTTTGTCAAAGACTGTAACGTTAAAAACCCCCAGGCACTCACCTCTACAAAGCTCAGGAAGCATGTTGCTACCCTTTCAAAGGTTCTTAATCTCAAAGATACAGAGCTTGATCAACCTACTACCACCTACTACCGTCTACCAGAAGCCACTCTCCAGCTTGCCAAAATAAGCAAGATACTGATGGCCCTAGAGCAAGGACGGCTGGAAGAGTACAAAGGGCAGAGCCTGGACGAAATCCACATTAATTCAAATGGTATATAGACAATCTACTGTATAGTTGTCTTTAGTTTTTAAAGTGGCATTACACAGGCTTGTAAATACACCCATTTGCCAGTTTATTAGGTTGACCTAGCTAAAACGAATGACGCCTAATAATACAACAGCCCTGCAATAAATCCTACCTTCATGAAAGTTATGATGCTCAAGAATGTATATCATGACTTTTCTGGCGTCATAAAATTTTATAAGATGGTTAAACTCAGCAACTTTACCAAGTTTACCAACTGTTCTGTGTGATCTTAATCACCTTGTGTAGAGACCATTCAAGTCAGGGCCATGAGAGCGGCCATGATTATGAAGACATGGCAGGTATGATTATTATCTGTTTTTATTTTAAGTTCGGTCAGTAGATAACAATAGACCTCATCTCTTAGAGTACTAGCCATCCAAACTTGCATGCATTGTCTTCACCACTAAAGAGGTCACTTTCACATTTACACATATGTTTTCTCCTTTTTACAGATGAATACAGGACAGAGACACACACCGCTGCAGACAGTGCAAGAAAGCCAGAAAAGAGAGGTTTGGAATTCTCAGTTAAGAGTGTTGTTAGTGCCAGATATCTAACACAAAGGATATTATGCAGGGTTGTTCAAACCAAAGTCATCATTAAAGGGGGGGTATTTTACTAATGTTGGGCTATTTAAAACTGTTCATGGGGGTCTTTACAAGACTTTATGAAGTCTATATCAAAAAAATCCTAAAACCAGCTTCTGTGGTGTGTGTTTCAGTCTCTCATTTTCTCTATTGTAAAGAACAGGCTGTTTTGAGGGCGTGGGGGTTGTATGTAATGAGCACTGCTCTGAGGCGGAGAGCAGAGCACTCATGCTGCTCAAGGTAAACAAATAAGCTTGACGCAGAAATTTACCATAACCATGGCGGCCGCTCCAGAACCAACACTGAGACCGTATGTATGTTTGAGCCGGAGTCTGACCGAGAATGGGAAGAGGCAGCTGAGTGGTTCCACTTAGTTTCTCAATGATAACAATTACGTGTAATATTGTACTTTCGTGCGTGCGTGTGAGCGAAGCTCTCTGCTGTAGTCAGTCTGTTTATGGCTCATGTCCATAAGCTTATTGAATACAACTTGCAGACAAGCTAGGATTGACAATTTTGTTGAGCTAGTTAGCCAATATATTATTGGATGCAACCTATTTGCATCCAAACAGCGCAGCACAAACAACCAAACACGATTGTACTAATGGTGGCTAAAGTTTACCGAGCTGGACACGTTCGACAGACTTATAAAACAGACACTGGTCCCAACAAATAACTTTAAGATGAGTCCTGACTCCAACCAATAACTTTACTTTTACTTTAAATGACTCCAGCTTTAGTTTTCTTACTTCTTCCACGCCCAACAAGCCCGTGGCTAGCCCCGCTAGCTCGTTAGCTAACCAGCAGTCAAATATACTAACCAGACTAACTTGCAAATAAAATCAAAACATGGTGACACAGATTCCAAGTTTGCAGATGGGTCACGTACCAAATTAATTGCTCCATCTTTAAGCTTCAATTTAGATGCTAATCCTGCTGTGAACTGGCCCTAGTTGCTGAAGCAGTCCAACGAGTGATCACAAAAGAGCTAACCGTAGCCGAGACGTTGCCTTTAAAAATAAAATTAATCCACTCTGTCCTGGCATTTTCGTGTGTTGGGAGACTATGGATCTATGGAGGGATCTATGTTGCTGCCTGCATCTTACAACAGAACAACTGGAGAGTTGGTATCTGGCTGTAGACATGTTGTCGTTGTAGCTTCACTGTTCGCAAAGTAATGGTGCATTCCAGTGTACTCGGAAAAAACGGCGTCTGACACGGAAAGGCGCAATAGAACAGTCATTCAAGTCATTCTAGTTTACATTTGTAACGTAATTCGGTTGATTTGAGCTCAACGTTACGAGATAGAAGTCTTTACTAGCGTGCGGTACTAGACTACTAACGTTTACGTTCAATGATATGATATTCTATTCACTAATGGCGCTGTAATATTTCATGTAGGTCCTCTTTAGATGCTTGTAACATTCTGAGACTTGCCATACAAACATGAGTTTGCTGCGGGCGTCCATGTTTTCCCGAGCAGATGCACTGGAACACATACACTTTTAACCCTTGTGTGGTGTTCGTGTTTCTGTTACTCACCCAATGTTCGCGGGTCTGGTGGACCCACAACATTATTGGGTTTTTAAAACAATACAGCCATAACAATTTATGTAAAAATACTTAACAGATGTTGACTTTATCTCAATTACAAGCAATATAGACAGTATATTTGATTAATATTTGCCATTTACCCCTGCTACATCATATTTATCAATAAAAGCGCTATTTGTTTTTTGTGATAAAATGTGATTTTTGCAAAAAAACAACAAAAAAACAAATAATAATATAATCAAGACATGGATGGAATAAATCATGTTGATCTCAAGCAAAGTATAAAAGTTAGCGCATGTGATGTTAACACCGGCAGAGTGTGTATATGCATCCACACTGTAGGGTGTTAAAGTAACACTTTCAAAAGTGTTAAAAAGTTAACACCCAATTTGAGTTGATTCAACACTCTACATTGTTAAAAAAATCAACACTACACAACACTTTAAGGTGTTGTTTTTACACTACGCATGTGCGGCCACAGAGTCCCTGTGTCATGTCCAGGACAACACGCACCCCTTGGTTCTTCTCAGGGGATTCTTCATCTGGCTTCCCTGTATACACTTGCAAGTTCCATGCATATGTGCATATGATGAGGCAGCATCAAAGGCAGCCCAGATCTTGATTCCGTATTTTGCGGGTTTAGACAGTATGTACTGCCTGAAAGGGCAGCGGCCCCTAAATGGTGTAAGCTGCTCATCAACAGTAATGTTGGGCCCAGGGTTGTAAAACAGGGGATGGCGGTCCCTACAGGGGAACCCTAACCCCACTTGCCCTACACTGACCTGATTGCAGCTAGCTGGTCTGTCTGCCACCAAGCTGGGCTGGTGTATGGTTATCAAAGCAGATAATGCTGGAAATAATGTGGAAGTTTTCCAGAGACGTGGCACGGAAAGGTTATCTGCCAGTTTCTGCATCCCAGACTTTCTGTGGATTCGCCATTGGATCTGAAAACACCAGCAAGGATAAGAACCCCAAAGTATTCACGTCATTGGGTTTGGTCCATCTTCTTCCACCTCTCTCCAAAAGCATGCCTTCCCTCCAAATTAGTGCAGTCCAGAATGATTTTCTAGATGGTGTCTGGGATGATATGTTCAACCGTGTCGGCCCTGGTTGCATCCTTATCACATTGGCAGCCATGTGGGGTGGCTCATTCCTTGGGCAAGAAGACCATTCAATTTCACTGGGACTGGGAGTATGTGTGTGTGTGGGCCAGGTGTATTGGTGGATCTGGGTGTGGGGCGTGGTGATGGAACTATTCTTAGGACATATGGCAATAATGCCTATAAAATGGTGGACAGAGTCGTGTTCAATCTATGAAACATGCTGCAAATCTAAAAGCGCAAACACAGACACACACACACACACACACACACACACACACACACACACATTAAGGCCCAGGTAGGATGAAGACAGAGTGGAGGGACACTTTTTCTATGTTTACTTGTTTTTACCTAGAATTTCCACACTTTTATTGCCCTTGGGTCCAGTGGACCCGAACACCACATATGTAATATAAATGTGTAGGGGGGGTGCACAGTGTGCACTCAATGAAAATTTGTTCTTTTACATGTTCTTCACAGAAAATGAGCCAAGGCCAATGAGTCTCAGGTTGAAAAAATAATTCATTGTATAATTTTTCTTTTAGTAAACATTGAAAACGGGTCCCACAGACCCGAACACCACACAAGGGTTAAACATCACGTTTTTAGAAAACTGTCTATAAAGAAAAAGGGGTGACTAATCACTAAACTACCAAAATGCAAAACGTAACTACCTGCTTCAGAAATTAATTGCATATTTGTAAGTTGTCCTGCATGACTGAGATAACGTCGTTTTAATGATAATTAGACTAGCTTGCTTGCTCGCGAGTACCGAGGCTAGTAATGACGAAATTACAGCGTGTAGGTGGCAAGTCCTACTGACCTACTTCATAGTTTTTTAACGGATATATAACATAAAAAGTAAGTAAGTGTTGTTTAATCGTGGTTTCATAATTAAAACAGTGCCTAACTCAGTGATATCATTCACCGTAACCGGGCTGGGGATGCGGTGCTTTTCATGACAAGTTGTATTCAGAATGTCGGAAGATGCGACGTTGATTGATTGATCGAGACAAAACCATTTGGAAAGGGGGGGGGTTGGAGAGCGGAGTACAACATTTTTAAGGTGTATTTTTTCGTGGATACTACTATACATTTCCCTCTTTAGATTTGATAGAATTTCAATAACAAATAAAGAAAAAATAAAATACAATTAACACCAGCCAAAAAAGGGCACTTTTTGACTCTGAGGGCAAAAGGGCAGGGGCTCAAGCCCCCCTTGGGCCCTATCTGTGCACGTGCCTGCCCGTGTTGCTCACCAGTGTATCCGACATGCTGCCCTGTAGACGAACAAACTGCGGCCTGCTGGTGAGGTAGTCCGTAATCCAATGTGCCATGGCGTGGTCTACCTGCATGGCTGCAAGCTTCTCTGCAAGCAGGAGTGGCTGGATGGTGTTAAATGCACTGGAGAAGTCGAAAAACATGATTCTCACAGTGCTCCCAGGCCTCTCCAGGTGAGAGTACGCCTTATGCAGCATGTAGGTGATGGCATCATCCTGCCTGGTATGTGAACTGCAGGGGGTCCAGAGAGGCTGCCACTAGTGGCTTTAAGTGCTGCAGGACCAACCTCTCAAAGGTCTTCATGATATGAGAAGTCAGTGCCACTGGTCTGAAGTCATTGAGGGTGCTGGGGCATCCCTTCTTGGGCACGGGAACGATGCATGATGTTTTCCACAAGGGGGGGTACCCTCTGTAGGTCCAAAGAGAGGTTGAAGAGGTGCTGGGAGACACCAGAAAGCTGGTCGGCACACCCCTGCAGCACTCTAGAACAGACACCATCCGGGCCAGCAGCCTTGCCAGGGCAGAGCCTCCTTAGCCTTAGCCTCCTTTTCTTTGGCATCACCTGTATCCCTTCCCTGACTCCCCCTCCTAATAAATATACTTTTCCATCCAGCCTTGTCTCTCAGCTCTTGTCCTTGTGTGCGTTCCCTGATCCCCTAGACTGCCACAAGGTGAACATAACAGGTAATGATCGATCTTTAATACATCATAAAACATTATACATTTTGCCAGTTATGTTACTATTTATCCTACAAATAATGTTTGTTGAAATTAATTGCTACAATATGTAAGAGATTTGACAAAAACCTGTTTCGATACCCTGCGATGCAACATTTTATGTTGAGTGGGTATGCATCGTCATCATCATCTTCTTCCTCTTCCTCTGAGTGCCACACTATGTTGTCAAGAACAGTCTGGACAAAAAGCAGGTTGAAAAAGAAAAGCATACTAGAGCACTACATTAGTGAACAAAATCATGATCAATGACAGGGTTGTCTGTCTTTATACTACATGACGTTCTATTATCAATTAATAGGGATGTCCCGATCAAGTTTTTTTGCTCCTGTTCTGAGTCATTTAATACTGAGTATGTGCCGATACCGAGTCCCGATCCGATACTTGTATTGTATGAGACCCGCGAAACTGACGAACACCTCATAGGTGGTCCCAAACCTTGTTGTAAAGCTCCGGTAGGGCAACGTCTGAAATGTAGTGTCGAGAGGGTAGGGCATACTGTGGCTCCAAAAGCTCCAAAAGACGGCGAAAACCTGTATTCTCTACCAGAGCGATGGGCTGGTCATCCAAAGCGATGAATTCAATTACTCTCTCTGTAATCTTTATGGCCTTGTAGCTGTCTCGAGGAAATTTCTCTCTCCTTTTAAAAGTATACTCCAGTGTGTGTTGCTTCGGTGCAGCCTTTGCCTGAGTTACCTGAGGCTACATCCACACAATACGTTTTCGTTTTAAAACGCATACCTTTTGATACGTTTAAGCCTAGCGTCCACACTACTCCGGCGTTTTGCAACCCCTAAAACGGAGACTTTTTAAAACGATGCTGATCCCGTTTTAGTTTTAAAACTCCGGGGTTGTGTTTTAGTGTGGATGGACGGAAACGGAGACTTTTATACCGCTTCGTAACGGTATTTTCTACTCTACTAAAAAACAAGACAAGACATTCGATTGTGAAAAAAAAAGCAGCATTACCGCAGCTGTCTGCTTCGCGAGTTCTGCTGGGCCGCTGCACTGAATGCACTGCATGACAGACAGGAGTCACACAACGCCACTTTCATTGATTGAAAATTAAATGTAGGTCAAGCTGAAACGAGCGAATAATTCAACAACAACCGTGTGGTGATGATGGCAGAGAGTTTACAACCCAACTTGGCTATAGAGAAAGGAAGTTGCACTCCGAGCAATCTAAAAAGCCCTGTTTGGAAATACTTGGGGTTTTGGTCAGACGGCAAAATTGTGGAACCTCGAAATAAAGTTGTATGCAAGCTATGTAAACTACAGTTAGCCTAATAACATATCAATTACAAATCATTCATTTGATCTCGCTCCGAGAGACAGCGCGTTCTCAGTTCTCACTGTAGCACCAACCACGGCGCAGAGAGAGAGAGACAGAGAGAGAGCTCTACGGTCTCAAGTTTTACGGTATGGGACATTATTTTATTAGTTTATTTTGTAATGTGTAGGTATGTAGATCTTTTAAAAGACATGTTTATGTTGAAATAAATATACCTATAGTAGTTATGTCTCTCGTTGTATTGGTTTGCCCTCTTATGGACATAATGTGCAAAAATAAATATTCGAATGGTTCGAACCTTTGCTTTTTTAGAAGGAATAATCGAACATCATTTTTGGCCAATTTTGACAGCCCTAGTGGACGGAGATAGTTTTAGTTTCAAAACTCTGTTTTAAAACGAAAACGTATTAGTGCAGATGTAGCCTGAGTTGAGTGTTTATTTTTTAGGTGCCGTATCAAATTGGTAGTATTGAACGCACCTCTGTTCCTACCGCCTCGCGAAATTCTAGCATTAGTACAGCAGATAAGCAAAAAAATCTTTCAAATTTGGAAAGAAGCACCAAAATTTGACTGAGTGCACCTCTGAGTGCATTCTTTTGAAAAATCCCATTAGCCACGTAAATTTAAAAATGGCTGCCATTTTTAAAGATGGCTGCCATTTCGGCCATTTTTACCAAAGAAATTCATTGTCCGGGCCAATTTTGATGATTCTGGTGTCGAATTACATCGAAAATGCAAATTTATACATCAGAAATCTCCTTCTGCCATTTACTCAGAATAATTTTAAAAGTAATGTGAAAAATATGCATAAACACAACATTATTTCAGCAAAACCTTTATTAGAAATGATGTACCAAAATGTTCATTTTATTTTCAGGAGGAGCTGCATATGATCCTTTGGTTATTATTGTACATAGCATTGGTACTGCGTAGCATAAAACACAAAATGTAAAAT